>JARYGA010041478.1:0-125086 GCA_030545235.1 Helianthus tuberosus
TTTAGAAAGCATCAAATTCGATAAAAACCGACAAGCCAAATTGATTTTTGAAAAAGATAACTAAAACGTGATAAAACAAGAAGAAAGACTTGCATGTTTATCTTTATATTTATACCCATTCCTTCCGTTTACGCGAGCATATTTTTGAGCCTTTACTGCTTTCTTGTCAATGCTTCTTTGTTTTTGCGGAAAATGAGTGAGCCGGATGTTTTATGTAATTTAGAACTTGTCATTTGAATACTTTTCTAAATCATGAATATGTGAAATTACATAGAAATGATAGAGGCACTTAGGATACCCCTTTTGTCAGCCTTTTTCTTTGTTTATATCCCGCACCCAACATTATCCATTAGTTTGCCATGTTGAGCCTATTTTTCGTATTTTTCTTAATCTTACCCAAATATTAAGCCTACTTAACCAAATATAACCTTTTCATATTTACCTTTTTTGTTAAAATTCGGCCGCAGCTTTCTAAATTGGTATAAAATCTTCATGTTTATATAAAAAAAACTTGTTTGTCAAAACTTTCTTTAAGGACTACGGAAAAATCGTTAAGAAGAAAATAGAGAGTAGAGTGTAAAAAGAATAAACTCTGAACATATACACAATAGCTTAGCAACGTGTATTCAGAATCCTAAAAAATCAATCGCCGAGTTTTGACCTTTTAGCCACTTTCAAATATCCATTCCATACCCTTAACCATAGCCTAACGTTACAACCCATGAAAGACCTCTTGATTTATGTTTTTCACATATTAATTGGTGGAGATTAGATCTTTTGACAAGCTTATGGTATTGCATGATTCATTGACTAGGCATCGAGTGTTTTACATACACATTATATGTATGATTCAGAAATTTAAACGAGTGTGTGTGAACATTGTGAGAAATGTAAAGATTTGCATACTAAATCAATCAAACGTAGAATCATTGCTTCATGGTTATCCTTTCATACATCCAACAAAGCTTGTTTGTTTTAAATCTTTGATGATGACTTTTTGAAAACCAATTTGACCACCAAACAAATTAGTAACTTTGTAAATATTCAGATTTGATTCCTTGTTTTATTTTAAGTTTGCTTGAGGACAGGCAAAGTTCAAGTGTGGGGATGTTTGATATACGTTAAATTATACATATTTTTATGCCCCAAAACACTTCTGTTTTAAGCATTTTTTACCGAAACCACGACGTTAGGTACCAAATCTGGTACTTTTATATTTTCAGGTCTTAAACGGAGTACAAAAGAAAATCTGATGAAAACGGACAAATTCTGATGCAAATCTGATAAAACGGACAAAATTCTGGTGACTGCTAGGTATCGCACGACCGTGCGATACGACCGCACTACAGTGCGAGTCGTCCGATCTCGGAAGCACTGCCAGTGTGACTGATGGTGCCAACTTTTTCCCGGGCCGCACTACCGTGCGACCCGCCGCATGACCGTGCACCAGCAAGACCATGCTTTCTGATCAAGTTTCTGATGACATTGCACTACCGTGCAATCCACGACATGAGCGTGCCAATTTGATGACCCAGACAACTTGTCCACTAGTACACTTGTCTGACCCCGAATCAGAGAAATGACGTCACCCGACAAGACCTGTCGCACGACCGTGCAACCGATCGCACGACCGTACCAACCTCAATTTTGCCTATAAATAGCAGCATTCGCTACTGGTTTCATTGTTGGGTTTTCTCCATGTTTCTGGGCGATTTATAGGTTCCGAAGCAGTCCTGATCAGACCCATTTGAAGCCTCAAGATCGAGTGGAAGCATAACCGATCCAACCCATCAATTCCTTGCTTGTTTATGGTTCGATTCCTTGTTCTTATACATGTATTCTGATCATTATTCAAGTATTGAGCTGATGTTAGTTATGTAATAGTAGCTATAAACTTGTTTCTTGAATAATCTTTATGTTGTAATCTTGTTTGAATCTTTAGTACTTTTTCATGTTGAATCTTCATGATTATATAATGAATGTTTCATTGATTTTGAGTTCCTGATTATGTTTTATTATCATGGATAATGAATCTGTGGTTTGTGGGATGGTAACTATTTCTTGATTAATCACTTTTTTGTAGACTTTGTTTACACCATGAAACGGGACCAAGGTATTGGTTTTATACAAGGTATATCTTATTTTTATTTGGAATGCTTTCTTGCACGTAAGGGTTCTAACGAATTATATGGTGTTGATTACATGTTCTTGAACGCGGTTTATGATCCTTGTTTAGTAGTTTTGGTCTGAAATTGCTGACATGGTAGATTTGTGTTCAAGACTTGTAAAGGTGAAACAACTTGTTATATAATCTACTTAATTGCTTATCCCTGTGGCTGTATTGTGACCATCGGTATTGCTTTCTTTGATAAGTGAGGTTAGGAATCCAGACCCGGTAAATAACCTATCTTTAAAGGTTCGCATGAATAAATATCAATAGCTCGCTAATGAATGATTTTAGGTGGTTAACGTGTGACCATCGCGTTAACTTTCAGAAGAATCATAATGCTAGAAATCCAGACCCGGTAACTAGCTGTCTTGCAATTGGAAAATTGATTAAGTGCTTTTGTGAAATATCTAGATAACATGTTTAGGTTGTTTGTGAAACAAGATAATATATATTTTTCATATTTGGAGTCTAATATGTTTTAAATATAGTTTTAGATAATTTTAGTTAAATACCAAATCACTTATCCTTTTATATGGTAATCTAATGAGAAAGATTTAGTACTTAATAACGCCCATGTTCCATGGATTGATATCCGGCTCTTACCAATACTTTGCTGCATATATGACGGGATACACTTGTCCTTTTTTGTGTGTGTTTTAATGTTAAGGTATAAACCATTTTTATAGATATTAAAACCCACGCGAGTGCGAGGTTCACTGTAAATAAATATGTGCGCTTCGCACGGCACCACCAAGAATATCCATTGTACTGGTTGTAATAATATTTATATTAACAGAAAAAAAAACCATCTTTTCACATAAATGATGCAGTTTGGGTGTGTCCAATTTGGACAAAAATGACACATAGATTTGATGTGTACAGTAAAGAAAGAAAAACATAACATAATAAAAAACCAAATATTATGTACTTCCCTTTTATCCTCAATGCCTCTTTGTCTTGTTTTATATACACATTTAAAAAGATAGATCTTGTTTTGATATATGTCACACCCCGACCACGTAAAACAACAAAGCTTGGCGGAAACGTCGGGGGGTGTTGTAACAGAATTATCGTTTCATAACCATGGATACAAAAGTGTTTCGTTTTATTGATAATATTAAACATTAACATTGTTTTAACACATAACAAACAAGTTTTATATCGTCTATCATAGATATTATGTCACTAAGGCCTCGTCCAGATCCTATTTGACGTCAATCAAGCAACAATACCTGAAACATATGTAAAAACAAAGTCAGCAAAGAAATGCTGGCGGGTACATAGGTTTTATAAGAGTATCGGAATCATGGCCTGATTTCATATATTGCAATACCTCGAAAACCTTGTTTTTTTAAAAAGTGTATAATATTGCAACATGATTAACCAACTCAAATCAAGATGGTTATAATTTATAAAATTTCGTAGCCATGATTCTTAACCCAAAAGCTTTTTGTTTTTAGAAAACCATCTTGTAAAACATCTCGTATAAACTTGTTAATATAACTCGTATATTATTTCGAAAACATCGTTGAGTGACATCGTTTCAATATCGTTTACCCAAGTGAACTAAATAACGCCACGGTATGTAATATGTTGAAAACACTTATATATAAGAAGTACCAGCGGCGTATCTACCATGTTTTCACCACATTACACCTGTCCCGTTATCTAAACACTAGCCTAGAAGCCAATCGTTTACCCAAATTGTTTAACATCATTTCCAAATCGTTTCCAAATCGTTCCCAAATCGTTTACTCGTTTAGATCGTTTAAATCGTCCTCGTTTTAATTGTGAAAACTTATATATGGTCGTATCGTTAATAATATTCAAACCTTTGTGACTCGTTAATCGTTCAACTCGTTCTTGCATTAACAAACCTCCAAAGGGTAAGTTAATAATCATCAGATTCAGTCGTTACCCACAACACCCACACATAACCATGGGTATAGTGCAATAACGGGATTTGTCATATCCTATGGTACCATAACCTAATACTGGTCGGCTTGATCAATGCTAATGAATGCCGTTCGTTATGTAACTACAACCAACAAGTTCGTTCACATTATCAAAATCGTTAATAGTTTAGTATAAATCGTTCTATTCGTTTTTGAAATCATCGTTTAAACCTTGAAAACATTTTGTACATATGAATCACCCCAAAACAATTGAAAACAGTAAAATAGGGGAACTATGTACTCACATGTAGTGCAAGGTATCCTCAATCAATAGTACTTCAACAAACTCGAGTAAATCAGAGAAATCAGGCAGCACCTAGTAATTGAATCACTAGTCAAACAATAGACGCCTAAATCGGAAGATCGGACAGAATGAGGTATTGTAACCCAAATGAGTGTTGGAACTCATGTGATATGGTTTACAAGGCCTACATCGTAAATGAAACTTAACCTAAGTGCTTTCGACCCATCGTGACCCATTAAGGTAGTTTACGCTACTTTAACGTGTCGTGTGCGCAAAAGCGCATTTAAGACATCTAACTAGTCCTATGACAAGTATTATATGCCTATACATGTTTAATTATGTTACATAATCAGTTACGTGTCAAAAGTTTAGGTTACATATGCTTAATTACCAATTATGTATGAAAAGGGTATTCTGGTAATTTACCTATGGTATATAATCTACTTATCATACAACTACCTAAACTAGGTGACCATAAGGTATAACCTCGGAAGGTTATTCCCTAACCGACTATGGTCACTAAACATGTTTGGTCGGATCCTAAAGATCGACCAAACGGGTCGTGTTCGAAAGTCTAAGCGGGTGTTTAGTCCGCTTGACTTACGACTCTACACAAGCACTAAACTAAAAAGTGACGAGCTAAACATGCTAAAACATGTTTAGTTAAGTTAGAAAACAGGTTTTGATATCAAAACAAACGGTTTTGATATCCTAGAGTAGTTTGGTTACAAAATACGCAAGAATACGCATTTTGGCCGAAACTACGACTCGTCACTGAGCCTAGATAACGTGGTAATCAGTAGGTATAGTCACTAGGGACTATAACCATCGTGATTACGCTCACGTTATGAAGTTCAAACGAACTTCACATTGACCATAAGCTGGTCAATGCAGAAAGTCAAACGCAGCTTGACTTTAACGCTAAAACGAATGAAAAGAACGAAAGAGGACTTACAACGGGTCCAAGAATGGAAGTTTTGAATCTGAATATTCTCAGGTATGAAGTGTTAAACACATCAACTTAGAGAACAAATTCAGATTTCAAAGGTGTGGGTTTTGGAGTTGAGATCATGGGGGTATTTATAGGATTTCTAGGACCGTTAGGATTGTTCCTCGAAAACCGTGCTTCAATCTCATCCATAAACCTCAAGCCCATGGTTTTACAAAACCATTTGAGCCCCTAGTATTGCCCAAAACCATGTGCAATTGGGTTATGAGTGCTTAACAGCTGTTAACAGCTGGTTAATCTGGTTTTTCTGTTCTGGGAGGTCCTTACGGACCGTATGGTTTATGGCTTATGGTCCGTAAGCCTTGTGCAGACCAGCCAAGTTTCAAAAATGGCAGAACAGGCCCCTGAAGCCCCAAACTTGGTTTTCGATGCATTTTTGACACGTTTAAGCCTTGTTAACCCCATTTCAAAGCTCTAAAATGAAGTTAAAGTATAGGGAACTTAAGATGTGCTCAAAAATATCTCGGATGTCGGTTTGTTTGGTCGTACGGTTGCGTTGTTCGGTTAATAACGACGAAAGTTGTAACGAACGCAAAAACGATCCAAATTAAGCGACGAAAGGAAATTTTATCATGCCAAACACTAAAATAAAATATTTTAATGCTTACATAAATTTTTGGATGTCCGGATGTATTCAGAACGTAAGATATGCGTGAAAGTGCAAACTTGTGCACTTTTTGATGCTTTTAGTCCCTGAATGACCATAAAGTTTATTTTAGCATACCGAACCCCTCAAAGCCTATTCTTAAGCTATGTAAAGGTTATTTAGGGTATGTTTTACCTATGATCAAGTTCCGGAATGTTCGTTACTATACAAATCGGCATAGTTTCGCAGTTTGACACAAATAGTCCATGCGATCGAACAAAGTTGATTTCAACACACCAAACCATTCAAAACTTATTTCTAAGTTATGTGGAGGTTATTTAAGGTATGTTAAGCCTATGTGACTATTCCAGAGTGTTTGTCGCGTTATACTGACTGCGTTTACACACCAGTTTGCGTATAACCTTCCAGAACGTGATTTAAGGCTTGCAATCAGAATCGAATCGAATTGAAAAATCACCAAACACAAATACACACATAGAAACACCAAAACACATATAATAAAACCAAAGCACATTGTTTTATTAATAATCATAATTGTTTTACATCGTACATCGATTACAGAACACAGTTGTCACAGTCTCCCCTACTTCAGGAAATTTCGTCCCGAAATTTTTACTAGAGGAAGCTTGTGAAAACAAATGCGGATATTTCTTCTTCATCTGGTCCTCACATTCTCAAGTAAACTCTGGGCCACGTTTGGATTCCCAGCGAACTTTGACCAATCGAATCCGTTTGTTCTTCAACTGTTTGAATGCACGTTCCACTATCTCCACAGGTTTCTCGACAAAGTGCATTGTTTCATCGATTTAAATCTCGTCGAGAGGAATGTGTAGATCTGCGTCAGCTAAACACTTTCGCAGATTGGACACGTGAAAAGTCGGGTGAATATTTCCAAGCTCTGGAGGTAGCTCTAGACGATAGGCAATGTGACAACTCAAGTTTTCGACTTTCACTTACACATTTATTACACGTTGACTTTGACTGTGTAGTTGTTTGACTTGTTTGATTTGTAACCATACATGTTATGTTTTAATGAAACGTGTTATGTTTGTGCATATATGTGATTTATTGTAGTTGTAAAATATAACATGGATTATTATAAAAACACTTAGAATGATTCACCATCAAACAACTCGACGAAACAGAGTTGTGATTCGCCATGAACATACTCGACGAAACAAGCCTGTTTCGCCAACCCGAACTCGATGAAACAGAAACTGTTTCGCCGGCCCAAACCATTTCGCCGAAGCCCAATTGTGGCCCAACATGTTACGTGACTTTATATCCTCGGCGTTCTGTTCATTCGCCACTCTTGGCAACCTGAAAACCCTAAGAACTTTCCTGTGTGTGTGTGTGACGGCAACTGCGAACACTTGAAGTCCTTGAGACCAACCGAGCCATTCATTCGGCTATCACGGTTAGCGTATAAACCTTTGTTTGATTGATAAGTTTGTTATCCATATAAATTGCTAACTGTTTTGCTTGAAAATGATGGGGTAAATGTCATATAACGCTTATGTTCGTGATTGCTTGATAAATTGATATTACTAGAATATACTTTATGGATTTTAATTCCTGAGAATCTAGATTTGGTTTGCTTACGATTGTTGATTATGGCTTCTGGGAAAGGCCAACATAAATGGTTTAGGGTTAGCACAGGTTTACGAGATTATGATACGCGATGATTGGTAATCAATGAAAACCGATGATTTTGTTGGATATCGTATGATTGTTGGGTTACATGTATGTTACCGATTGATGATTTCTGTGTTGTATGTTTACTGTATGATTGATGATGATGAAACGGCTGTAGATGATTAGGGTTTTCTGTGATGATATTGTAACTGTTGTACATCTTTGACGTAACCGATGTTCGACGTAACTAATATGTTTGACGAAACAGAACTCTCGGCAAAACAGAATGTGTTTCGCCAAGGATAGTTGACGAAACGCAACTTTGTTTCGCCAAAGAGTGATTGACGAAATAGAATTGTGTTTCGCCAAAGGGTGATTGACGAAACAGAATGTGTTTCGTCAACCTGTGTTTCGCCGACTTGAATACTTTGCACAGTAACTTAGTTTTATTTCTGTTAGAGTTAACCCAGTTAGTTAACTGCTGTTAAATGCTATGCATGACTTGTACAATGTCGATTATGTGATATGTACTACTTGGTGATCATTGATTGTATCTATACGTGAACTTCGTGAATGCAAACTGATTTTGGTACACGTGCCTACTTTAGGGTTGACTGATTAAGTGTGAACAAGTAGTTAATCTTACCGAGCAAACCAAGGTGAGTTCACTGCACTTTTCTAAGCATGCGTCCCGGTGGTTTGGGACATCTGGTAAACGTTTCTAAAGGGAATACTGGGTAAACTGTTATTTGGGATGTTGGTTATTGAACACAGAATCGATCATCTACCGTGTTGCCTGTAAGGCAATGGGGTAACTAGTTGATAGCGCTATTAGGTTTGACACCCTCACACCGGGCCGTAAGGACGAGCGTGATCTAGTTACCTGGACATCATTACCAATGCTTGGTTAGGGGCATTGGGGTTGGGCACACTCCCAGGTTATATTGGGCACACTCCCATGGTATATATTGGACACACTTCCAGTATATAAGACTCTCCTACGTTAATAAAAAAATCCCAAAACGAAACGATGAGTTGACTTAACAGATATCTGGTAACTACACACGTTAATAAAACCTTGAACTCACCAGCGTCGTCTGACACACTTGTCTGCATGCTTGCAGGTCGCTAGAATTCGTGACGTGGACTTGCTATCTGGGAGTGCTGGAGTGGTCATGGATCGAGGCTCTTGGATTAACTTATAAGTGAAACGTTGGTTTTGAACATTTACTATGAAACAATTGTTAAACGATTTACTATATGCTTCCGCTACACAACTCTTTGGGAGTAACCCTATGTTTGATATTTTCTATTGGTAACTCATGACATGTTTTATTTAAATATTCATTATTGGTTCAATGTGATTGGTGGCTCGAAATCTGATGAGTAACACGCCTCGCGGAGTTCCCGCAGGTGGTATTTTGGGGGTGTTACAGTTTGGTATCAGAGCCACTGGTTATAGCAAACTAGGTTTTAAAACGTTTTATAAAACCAGACTATAACCGAATACCTTCGAAGAATCGATCATGACACTCAGCTCCAGATCGCAAGGTTCGTCTTCTGTTTAGTTTATGCATTACTTCCTTAGTAGTCACACACTCATAACTTGCATGAAACGATACACTTAGGGGTGAGCAAAAACCGAACCGAAAACCGAAACCGCACCAAAAACCGTAAAAACCGAAACCGCAAAACCGCAACCGACACAAAAACCGCAAAAACCGAAACCGCAAAAACCGAAACCGCAAAAACCGAAACCGCAAAGGTATGGTGTGGTTCGGTTTTAGCTTTAAAAACCGCACCAAAAAACTGAAACCGCACCGCAAAATTATTATATATATATATATATATATTATATATATATATAATATACTTAAAGATTTAAATATAAAATTCCCTATATATTATATAATCTGTGTTTGTTAAAAAAAAAGTACAGACTTGACTTTGTTAAGTTAACTATCGTCTGCTCCCTCTAAAAAAAATGATGTTAACCTACTAGTTACAAGCCCATTAAATTAGCACTCCAAACAGCCCAACTTTCAACCCAATAACCTTTTGATAAAAAAGAAACCTACGTACCTTTCCCTTCATTTCCCTAATTTAACATCCAGCCGACAATCTTTTCTTCATCTGATGCGATCATCTTCAGCTGGTGCGATCATCTTCAGGGAAAAAAGGGACCAAAAGTTTGATCTTTTGGGATGGTGGAAAGCAAATTCAACCAAATTTCCTATACTATCCAAAATAGCTAGACATGTTTTGGCAATGCCGATCTCGACAGTTGCATCAGAATCGGCGTTTAGTACGAGTGGTAGAGTTATCGACATGTATAGAAGTTCACTTAACACCGAAACTGCGGAAGCTTTGATTTGTGCACAAGATTGGATAAGGTGTACAAGGGTTGATCTTGAGCTCGGATGTTCTATGAAGAATAAAGACATAGATGAATTTAATAAGAAGATGGCGGGTTTAAAAATTGGTAAGGTTTTCTTTACATGTGTGAGTTTATATTTCAAATACCTACTAACATATATTTTTTGTTTTTTTTTTTTCTATCTAGGAAACACTAATGGCAAATGATAGTTGGAAACATTGAAAGTTGGAAAGATTGAAAGTTGGAAACAAGAATGAGTTGGAAACAATATTACGTTTTTATTTGGATACGACTATGTGATTAAGCTTTCACCGTTTCACATAGCAACTATTATTCTAGACATGTTTCTAGTACAAACTCTTGTTTTGATTGATGTCCTCTAGCCCATACATATGCTCTTCACATTGCTCTTGCAAAAATTATATTCTACTTACCATCAAGTATTAGATGTATTCCAGTATTAAAACCGAGAGTTTTTTTTAGATGTATTCAACTATTAAAACCGAAACCGCACCGAAACCGAACCGCAACCGCAAATAAACCGCAAAAACCGTACCGCAAAAAAACCGCAACATGTGGTTTTAAAAAAATAAAAACCGCACCTCGCGGTATGAGTTGCGGTTTTATGCTAAAACCGCACCAAACCGCACCATGCTCACCCCTCGTCACTTGATACTATGGTGACTTGATAGTGTGACACTACTCTTCGACTTATGTGAATTGTAAACTTGTGATACCAATCGTTGTGTTGTGTGAACGGGGGGAAACTTCGAGCGCAAGCTAAGAGGCACTGAGATAAGCATGCAAATTGCCTTATTATTATGGGTGCACACTTAATAATAACGTGGGGTGCATGCAAGTCCCAGTGAGGCTTATCAAGCGTGAGAAGGGTTCTGCCTTATTATGTGTGAACTTGGTAGTACATAGGTACCAACATGATACTTGATTTCTATCTCATTTCGATTTCCTGAATCGGTTCATCTCTATATATATAATCATGAGTGGACGAGGACACGGACGTGGCAACATTAACATGACTCAGGCTGAGTTGACTGACCTAATCAACACCCGTGTGGCTGAGGCTTTAGCAGCCTATCAAGCTGGTACGGAATGTACCAAGTACTCTTTACTCTTATATCGCGTACACGTCTTTTCACTCCTATAATGTGTTTCCTTTCATCCTTTAGGTCAGCAAGCGCATCCCCAGAACAACCAGCCTGTCTGTACGTTTAAAACGTTCATGGACTGTAAGCCACAGACCTTCACCGGGACTGAAGGGGCTGTGGGACTCTTGAGATGGTTCGAGAAAGCAGAGTCTGTGTTTGCTATATGTAACTGTCCCGCAGGGAACAGAGTGAAATATGCTGCGGGTACCTTGGCGGATGGTGCCCTAACGTGGTGGAATGCCCAAGTGCAGTTGCTGGGCATCGAGGCAGCGAATGCCACAACTTGGGATGATTTTAAAGAACTGATCAGGGAGGAGTATTGTCCTCGGGATGAGGTCCAGAAGTTGGAAAACGAGTATTATGACTTGAAGATGGTAGGATCTGAAGTCGAAGCGTATGTGAAGCGATCGTATGAACTGGTCGACATGTGCCCGAATTTGTCCCGGCCTATGTCTCGGAGGATTGAGTTATTCATCAAGGGGCTGCCTCCGCGTGTGAAGAGTTTGGTCACTGCAGCCCATCTCAATGATTTGACACAGATTGTCCGTTTGACCCATAAGATTGTGGATCAAGAGGTAGAGAGTAACTCGTTACCACCGCGTGTTTCAACCACTACTGCTGCTGCACCCACTGCCACTGTATCCGCTAATGATAACAAGCGGAAGTGGAACGATTACGACAAAGCATCTAGTGCGGGTCAGACTCAGAAAAGGCCAGACAACAATAGCAATCGCAGCATCAGCCAGTCGTCTTCTGTCAATCAAGGCCAGGGAGGTAGCCAAAGTCAGGGTTCGTATGTAGGGAGGAAGCCACGGTGTAACAAGTGTGGCTATCATCATTTCGGGCAGTGTGGACGGATATGTAACAGGTGTGGTAAAGCGGGCCACGAGGCCAAAGATTGTAGGGCCCCACAGCCCAAACACCAGCAGCAACAGAACCAGCAGAACCAGAGACAGCAGGGACAACCACCCCAGCAGAATCAGGGCCTCAGAACTATCAGTGTGGTGACGAGGGTCACTTTAAGCGGGATTGCCCTCAGTTAAATCAAAACACTAACGACAACAACCGCCCGAATAACAACAATGCTCGGAACAACAACAACAATGGCAACAATGGGGGTAATGGTGCTCGGGGCAGGGTGTTTCAGCTTGGGGCAGGGGATGCTAGGAATGACGGCAATGTTGTCACCGGTACGTTTCCTGTAAACAATCATATTGCTTCTGTGTTATTTGATTCTGGTGCCGATTGGAGTTATGTGTCCCTAGAATTTAGTCGACGATTGGGGATAACCCCAACACCCTTAGAAGTTAAACAAATAGTAGAACTAGCCGATGGTAAGACGATAGAGGCCTCGAATGTACTCTTCGGGTGCAAACTAGATCTCGTGGGTCAGGTATTTGATATTGATCTCCTTCCCGTTACACTAGGTAGTTTCAATATAGTGGTAGGCATGGATTGGCTGTCTAAGCACCAAGCGGAAATTTTGTGTAAGGAGAAGGTTGTGCGTATTCCTCTCCCCGATGGGGAGTCATTATTAGTTCAAGGGCATCGTAGTGGGGCTATGGTTGGTATTATCTCGGCCATGCATGCGCAGAAGTATCTACAAAAGGGGTATCCTGCAATGTTAGCGTTAGTTACTAACACTCAGTCTAAAGAGAGGAAGATCGAGGATCTACCAGTGGTGCGAGGATTCGCTGATGTGTTCCCAGAGGAGCTACCAGGGTTACCTCCTCACCGTCAGGTAGAATTTCAGGTTGATCTGGCGCCGGGAGCGGCCCCAATTGCTCGAGCTCCATACCGGTTGGCCCCTGGGGAGTTACAGGAATTGTCTAATCAGCTGCAGGAATTATTGGATAGAGGTTTCATTCGACCCAGTTCTTCGCCTTGGGGAGCCCCAGTTCTGTTTGCAAAGAAGAAGGATGGGACATTCCGAATGTGCATTGATTATCGGGAACTCAACAAGGTAACTATCAAGAACCGATATCCATTACCACGCATCGACGACTTGTTTGACCAGCTGCAAGGGTCAAGCTTCTATTCAAAGATCGACTTAAGATCGGGATATCACCAGGTAAGGGTTAGGGAGGAGGAGGTTCCCAAGACGGCTTTTCGAACGCGCTACGGACACTATGAGTTTTTGGTCATGCCATTTGGATTGACTAATGCACCAGCGGTTTTCATGGATCTCATGAACCGCGTGTGTAAGCCATATCTCGATGATTTCGTTATCGTATTCATTGATGACATTTTGGTCTACTCGAAGAACAAGGAAGATCACGAGCATCACCTACGACTCATCTTGGAACTTTTGAGAAAGGAACAACTGTATGCGAAGTTTTCTAAGTGTGATTTCTGGATTCGGGAAGTGCATTTCCTCGGGCACATCGTTAACGAAATGGGTATTCATGTGGATCCTGCCAAGATCGATGCTATTCGCAATTGGGCGGCACCAAAGAATCCTTCGGAGGTGCGTCAAGTTCTTGGTCTTGCGGGATATTATCGTCGGTTTATTCGGGATTTTTCTAAGATTGCTCAACCCCTCACTGCCCTGACTCAAAATAAAGTTGTTTATTCTTGGGGATCGAACCAAGAAGAAGCTTTTCAGCTCTTAAAGCAGAAGTTGTGCAGCGCGCCGATTTTATCTCTACCAGAGGGTACTGAAGATTTTGTGGTTTATTGCGATGCGTCTATTCAGGGTCTCGGCTGTGTGTTGATGCAGCGAGACAAGGTGATAGCTTATACTTCGCGACAGCTGAAGGTACACGAGAAGAACTACACGACACACGACCTGGAGTTAGGAGCCGTAGTCTTCGCGTTGAAAATTTGGAGGCATTACCTGTACGGTACCAAGTGTACCATCTATACCGATCACAGGAGTTTTCAACATATTTTCGACCAGAAGGAATTGAATATGCGGCAACGTCGTTGGATCGAGCTTTTTAATGATTATGAGTGTGCTATCAAGTATCATCCGGGTAAAGCTAATGTTGTAGCTGATGCTCTTAGTCGCAAGGAACCGAAACAGAAGCGTGTTCGTGCCCTACAGCTTACTATTCACTCTAATTTACCTGCCCAGATTCGTTCAGCTCAGATTGAAGCGTTAAAGGAAGAAAATATCGAAGCTGAAGGATTACGAGGTCTACACAAGAAGAAGTTCGAGCAACGGTCTGACGATATCTACTACTTCATGGAACGGATATGGGTTCCTTCATTTGGTAATCTTCGAGAACTTGTGATGGACGAAGCACACAAGTCACGATATTCTATTCATCCAGGGTCTGATAAGATGTACCAGGACCTCAAGGTTTTGTATTGGTGGCCGAACATGAAAGCTATTATTGCCACCTACGTGGGTAAGTGTTTGACCTGTGCTAGGGTCAAGGCAGAGTACCAGAAACCTTCGGGTCTACTTCAGCAGCCAGAGATACCCATGTGGAAATGGGAACAGATCGCTATGGATTTTGTTACGGGGTTACCTAGAACACAGGCTGGGAACGATACTATATGGGTGATTGTCGACCGTCTCACAAAGTCAGCACATTTCCAAGCAATCAAGGAGACAGATAAGTATTCGCAGCTCGCAGCAGTGTACCTTAAAGAGGTGGTTTCTAGGCACGTGGTGCCGACTTCTATTATTTCTGATCGAGATCCTCGTTTTACTTCGGAGTTATGGCAGGCTATGCATAAGATGTTCGGCTCACGTCTCGATATGAGCACGGCTTATCATTCACAGACAGATGGTCAGAGTGAGCGTACTATTCAGACACTAGAGGACATGCTGCGGGCATGTGTTATTGATTTTGGGAAAGGATGGGAGAAGCACTTGCCGTTGGTAGAGTTTTCCTACAATAACAGCTACCACACCAGTATCAAAGCGGCACCATTTGAGGCACTGTACGGGAGGAAGTGCCGTTCACCTCTCTGCTGGGCTGAAGTGGGTGATAGTCAGATCACAGGCCCTGAGATGGTACTCGAAACTTCAGATATGATTGTGAAAATCAGGGAACGTATGGCAGCTGCTCGTGACCGCCAGAAGGCCTATGCTGACGAGCGTGCCAAAGAAGTAGTGTTTGAAGTGAATGACCGCGTCATGCTGAAAGTCTCACCGTGGAAAGGGGTCGTACGCTTTGGGAAGCGTGGCAAGCTGAATCCACGTTATGTTGGGCCGTTTAAAGTTCTTGAGCGTATCGGTAAGGTGGCTTATAGGTTGGAGTTACCTACTGAGCTGGGCAATGTTCACGACGTATTTCATGTATCACAGTTAAAGAAGTGTTATGCTGACGACCCATTAGTGGTACCATATCAAGAGTTGAGGATCGACGACAAGTTGCAGTTTGTCGAGGAACCTATTGAGATCATGGATAGGGAGGTTTAAAGTACGCAAGCATAGTCGTATTCTGATTGTTCAAGTCCGTTGGAACTCGCGGCGGGGACCGGAGTTCACATGGGAGCGAGAAGATCAAATGAAGCTCAAATATCCTCACCTTTTTCCTAAAGACAAACCAGAATCTAGTAAAACTGGTGAATCTCGGGACGAGATTCCTCTTCAAGTTGGGGATGATGTGACACCCGCGGAAAATGCACAGTCGTCCTGATTAGCATCGCATCGTGTTGCGGATGGCTTATCAAATTTCGGGATGAAATTTCTTTCAAGTTGGGGATAATGTGACAACTCAAGTTTTCAACTTTCACTTACACATTTATTACACGTTGACTTTGACTGTGTAGTTGTTTGACTTGTTTGATTTGTAACCATACATGTTATGTTTTAATGAAACGTGTTATGTTTGTGCATATATGTGATTTATTGTTGTTGTAAAATATAACATGGATTATTATAAAAACACTTAGAATGATTCACCATCAAACAACTCGACGAAACAGAGTTGTGATTCGCCATGAACATACTCGACGAAATAAGCCTGTTTCGCCAACCCGAACTCGATGAAACAGAAACTGTTTCACCGGCCCAAACCATTTCGCCAAAGCCCAATTGTAGCCCAACATGTTACGTGACTTTATATCCTCGGCGTTCTGTTCATTCGCCACTCTTGGCAACCTGAAAACCCTAAGAACTTTCCTGTGTGTGTGTGTGTGACGGCAACTGCGAACACTTGAAGTCCTCGAGACCAACCGAGCCATTCATTCGGCTATCACCGTTAGCGTATAAACCTTTGTTTGATTGATAAGTTTGTTATCCATATAAATTGCTAACTGTTTTGCTTGAAAACGATGGGGTAAATGTCATATAACGCTTATGTTCGTGATTGCTTGATAAATTGATATTACTAGAATATACTTTATGGATTTTAATTCCTGAGAATCTAGATTTGGTTTGCTTACGATTGTTGATTATGGCTTCTGGGAAAGGCCAACATAAATGGTTTAGGGTTAGCACAGGTTTACGTGATTATGATACGCGATGATTGGTAATCAATGAAAACCGATGATTTTGTTGGATATCGTATGATTGTTGGGTTACATGTATGTTACCGATTGATGATTTCTGTGTTGTATGTTTACTGTATGATTGATGATGATGAAACGGTTGTAGATGATTAGGGTTTTCTGTGATGATATTGTAACTGTTGTACATCTTTGACGTAACCGATGTTCGACGTAACTGATCTGTTTGACGAAACAGAACTCTCGGCGAAACAGAATGTGTTTCGCCAAGGATAGTTGATGAAACGGAACTTTGTTTCACCAAAGAGTGATTGACGAAATAGAATTGTGTTTCGCCAAAGGGTGATTGACGAAACAGAATGTGTTTCGTCAACCTGTGTTTCGCCGACTTGAATACTTTGCACAGTAACTTAGTTTTATTTCTGTTAGAGTTAACCCAGTTAGTTAACTGCTGTTAAATGCTATGCATGACTTGTACAATGTCGATTATGTGATATGTACTACTTGGTGATCATTGATTGTATCTATACGTGAACTTCGTGAATGCAAACTGATTTTGGTACACGTGCCTACTTTAGGGTTGACTGGTTAAGTGTGAACAAGTAGTTAATCTTACCGAGCAAACCAAGGTGAGTTCACTGCACTTTTCTAAGCATGCGTCCCGGTGGTTTGGGACATCTGGTAAACGTTTCTAAAGGGAATACTGGGTAAACTGTTATTTGGGATGTTGGTTATTGAACACAGAATCGATCATCTACCGTGTTGCCTGTAAGGCAATGGGGTAACTAGTTGATAGCGCTATTAGGTTTGACACCCTCACACCGGGCCGTAAGGACGGGCGTGATCTAGTTACCTGGACATCATTACCAATGCTTGGTTAGGGGCATTGGGGTTGGGCACACTCCCAGGTTATATTGGGCACCCTCCCATGGTATATATTGGACACACTTCCAGTATATAAGACTCTCCTACGTTAATAAAAAAAATCCCAAAACGAAACGATGAGTTGACTTAACAGATATCTGGTAACTACACACGTTAATAAAACCTTGAACTCACCAGCGTCGTCTGACACACTTGTCTGCATGCTTGCAGGTCGCTAGAATTCGTGACGTGGACTTGCTATCTGGGAGTGCTGGAGTGGTCATGGATCGAGGCTCTTGGATTAACTTATAAGTGAAACGTTGGTTTTGAACATTTACTACGAAACAATTGTTAAACGATTTACTATATGCTTCCGCTACACAACTCTTTGGGAGTAACCCTATGTTTGATATTTTCTATTGGTAACTCATGACATGTTTTATTTAAATATTTATCATTGGTTCAATGTGATTGGTGGCTCGAACTCTGATGAGTAACACGCCTCGCGGAGTTCCCGCAGGTGGTATTTTGGGGGTGTTACAGGCAACCTTTCCAATTCTTTCCACAATCTTAAATTGTCCCACATATCGAGGTGCAAGTTTTCCTTTCTTTCCAAATCTCACGACTCCCTTCCAAGGTGAAACCTTGAGTAGGACACGATCTCCGACTTGAAATTCTAAGGGCTTGCGTCCCATATCCGCATAACTCTTTTGATGGTTTCGAGCTGTCACAAGATTATCGCGGATCTTCATGATTTTGTCTGTTGTTTCTAGAACGAGCTCAGGTCCAGTAAGCTGAGCTTCACCGATCTCGTTCCAACAGACAGGTGAACGACATTTTCGACCGTAGAGAGCTTCGAATGGCGCCATGTTAATGCTAGTATGATAACTATTGTTGTAAGAGAACTCGATCAGTGGAAGATAAGAATCCCAATTACCACCAAAGTCGATCACGCATGCTCTAAGCATATCCTCCAGAGTTTGAATCGTTCTCTCAGATTGACCATCTGTTTAGGGATGATAAGCAGTGCTTAGATTCAGTTGGGTTCCCAAAGCAGATTGCATGGCCTTCCAGAAATGAGATGAAAATCGAGCATCACGATCAGAGATGATATCCAATGGCACACCGTGTCGTGTCACAATCTCATCAACATAAATCTTTGCAAGTTTATCCGCAGATAGATCCTCGCGAATCGGAATGAAATGAGCCGATTTCGTTAATTGATCGATAACAACCCAAATAGCATCATGACCTTTAGACGTACGCGGTAACTTAGTGATGAGATCCATCGCAATGTTCTCCCACTTCCAAACCGGTATCTCTGGTTGTACAAGCAAGCCAGAAGGTCGTTGATGTTCGGCCTTGACTTTGAGACAAGTTAGGCATTTCGATACATACAAGGCAACATCCTTCTTCATACCAGGCCACCAACATTGAGTACGAAGATCCTTGTACATTTTATCAGCACCAGGATGGATAGAATATCGAGACTTGTGAGATTCGTCCATTACCAAGGTGCGAAGATCGTCTTGTTTCGGAATCCACAATCGATCCATAAAATAGAGCAAACCATCGTCTTTCGCTTCGAGCTTAAGCTCAAGTTGACGTGGTAATTCCATACCCATCAAATTTTGTGAAACACAAAATTGTTGAGCTTGAAGGACACGATATTGAATATCAGATAGAGTTCGAGCAGAATGAAGCTTGACTCGTTCTTTTCAACTAAGCGCATCAGCTACGACATTCGCCTTACCAGGATGGTAGCGAATCTCGCAATCATAGTCGTTCAAGAGTTCAACCCAACGTCGTTGCCTCATATTCAGCTCTTTCTGATTAAGAATATGCTGGAGACTTTTGTGGTCTGTGAAAACCACACACTTTGTTCCATAGAGGTAGTGTTTCCATATTTTAAGCGCGAAAAACCACAGCTCCTAACTCAAGATCATGAGTCGTATAGTTCTTCTTGTGAACTTTCAATTGTCTAGATGCATATGCTATAACTTTACCTCGTTGCATAAGGACGCAACCAAGACCTAAGTTGGACGTATCGCAATAGACAACGAAATCATCACTTCCCTCGGGCAGAGATAGAACAGGAGCATTAAATAACTTCTGCTTCAGCGTTTAGAACGCTTCTTCTTGCTTGGGTCCCCACTCGAAAGGCTTATTCTTCCGAGTCAAAGCAGTGAGTGGAACCGCAATCTTCGAGAAATTTGAAATGAATCGACGATAATAACCAGCAAGACCAAGAAAAGATCGAATCTCTGTAGGCGTCGTCGGTGTATTCCAGTCCTTAATAGTAGCAATCTTGGATGGATCCACATGAATACCCTGCTCATTGACTATATGACCCAAGAATTGAACTTCTTTAAGCCAGAATTCACACTTGGAGAATTTAGAAAAAAGTTGTTCTTTCTTTAGGAGTTCCAATGTTAAGCGAAGGTGTTGCTCGTGCTCGGCTCAAGATTTTGAATAAATGAGAATATCGTCGATGAACACAAGAATGAACTTGTCCAAATAAGGTTTGCAGACCCTATTCATTAAGTCCATAAAGATAGCTGGAGCATTCGTCAAACCAAAAGGCATGACAGTGAACTCGTAATGCCCATATCTTGTGCGGAAAGCAGTTTTGGGAATATCTTCTTCGAGAACACGAAGTTGATGATACCCAGAACGCAGATCGATCTTGGAAAAGCATGAAGCACCCTGCAGCTGGTCGAAGAGATCATCAATTTGAGGTAGGGATATCGATTCTTGATGGTGAGCTTATTAAGCTCACGATAATCGATACACATTCGAAAGGATCCATCTTTCTTTTTCACGAAGAGGACAGGAGCTCCCGAAGGTGAAAAGCTCGGTCGGATGAATCCTTTATCAGATAACTCTTGAAGTTGTTTTGATAACTCTTGCATCTCCAACGTGCAAGACGATAAGGTGCTTTTGCAATCGGGTTGGCACTGGGTACAAGGTCAATATGAAACTCGACTTGACGAACTGGAGGCAAACCAGGCAGTTCATCAGGAAACACCTCCAGATAATCCCGAACAATCGAAATATCCTGAATACTCTTGCTCTTGCTTTTCTCCTCGGTGACATGTGCCAGAAAAGCAACATATCCTTTTCGTAAATACCTTTGGGCTTCCATACACGACATAAGCTTCAAACCACCAGATGGCTTCTCTCCACGAATTTCCAGAATATCGCCAGAAGACAAAGGAATACGAACAGTCTTATCAAAACAAACCATCTCAGCGTGGTGTTTGGTTAACAAATCCATTCCAATGATAATATCGAAACTCCCAAGTTGCATCGGTGTGAGGTCAATAGGAAAAAGATGGTTATCAAGGTTCAACTAACAATCACGAAAAACAGAATCGAGAACCAGAGGTTTACCAGTAGCAACCTCGACAGATAAGGGTTTCCTCAGTTTGGTTCTAGGTATCGCAAGCAAAGGCTCAAATGACAATGAAACAAAACTTCTATCGGCACCAGAATAAAAAAGAATAGACACAGTTCGGTTGTTAACAAGAAATGTACCGTTAACCACTTCGTTGTCGGCCCTCGCTTCGTTTGCATTCAAATTGTATGCTCGCCCACGAGCGAGATTCACATTGACGTTGACGTTCGCATTTGGGTTCGCGTTAGCATTCGCGTTTGCATTCACCAGTCTCGGACAGTTGTTGCGGAAGTGACCATACTCTCCACAATTAAAACATGAACCCGGTGGGAATCTCACAGCATTCCCCTGACCCGGAGCTGGAACCTGAGCAACCTGATTCTGTCCCAAATGACAAACATTGGCCAAATGCCCAAGTTTACCACACGTCGTACATTGCCTGCAAGCTTGTTGTGCAACGTGATGACCGTTGCAACAAGAACAATGAGGTGCGGTACCAGCATACGCTTTCTTTGTAGGTGGCTGAGCCGGTGGGTTCTGCGGGTTCTGAGCAGTCTGTGCTGTAACAGGAAAATTATGGGCACCCTTTCGCTTCCTTGATTTCTTCGACGTCTCTCCTTCCTTACCCTTACCCTTTTTCTTGTCCTTCCCTGAATCAGTCGCCTTCTTTTTATCACCCTTGTGGATGAGTTTACCCTTCCTGACTTGAGTCTCAGTCAGGGTAGCAGACAACTCGATTGCTTGACGAAGAGTAGTAGGATTAACACCGGTCACAATCTCCAGAATAGAATCGGGTAACCCATCGATATATCTCTCGATTGCTTTCTCCAGAGGGGTAACCATGGTGGGACACAATAGACTGAGTTCTTCAAAACGATCCGTGTATGCACGGTGTTCAGCCCCATCTTGCTTTAAATCGTCAAACTCTCGCTCCAAAGCCCGAGTTTCGTAACGGGGACAAAACTCCTTCATCATGAGAGCCCGAAGCTCTTCCCATGTTTGTGCCAACGCCACTTCGGCACCCCTGTCGCGCATAATACCATTCCACCAGGTAAGCACTCGCTTCTCAAACACGCTCGAAGCAAATTCAACTTTACGCGCATTCGGACACTGCACATGTCTGAATGTGCTCTCGATACTCTCAAACCACTGCAGGAGCGCAGTTGCTCCTTGCGACCCAGAAAACTTAAGCGGCTTCGCAGTATTGAAGCTCTTGAAGTTACACGGCGCATTGTTGTTGTTATTATTGTTGTTGTATATCTCATGGACTTGGGTCACAACACCGGGAAGCATAGCAGCCACTTGCTGAGAGACCAGGGCTGCGATTTCTTCAATAGTGAAAGATTGTGCTTCACGTCGAGGAGGCATTGTCTAACAAGGAAACAGAGGAAATGAGTGAGGTTGAAAAGCAAAAGAGGTATCGATAAAACCCAAGAGTGGCGATCATTCGTTCTTTACCTCGAACAAACAAATGACACGCAGAGACTAATCAAAGTAAATAGGTCAAAAATAATGTATCGCGAAGACATGCTCACCTATAAGTGAACACTCACCCCAAGAGTTCCCAGGTAAGAGTGACTGGTCCGATTATGTGGATTTATACGAACACTCTAGCCTTAGACAGAAAACTCAGAGTACAGGCACTCACTCTTCCAGTTTGCACATGTTCACATTATTTAGACCCAAACTTTGACAAGATTTTGAAAACTTAAAGGGTTCAAAACCATATAATAGAGGGTTCAAAACCTAGTAATCAATCATCCAATAACAGATGATTAGTTTTCGAAGCGGGTTCGAAAATTGTGCTCTCATTGTGGTTATCACCTAAGGATAGGTGACGATTTTGTTTTAAAAATCTAAACGCAAATAAACTTGCGTCGGGGTCCTAGAAGTTATAGTACAGGTCAAAGAATTATTAATAACCTAATTCCCTATAACCATTGGCTCTGATACCAACTCTTCTATCACACCCTGACCACGTAAAACAACAAAGCGTGGCGGAAACGTCGGGGGGTGTTGTAACAGAATTATCGTTTCATAACCACGGATACAATAGTGTTTCGTTTTATTGATAATATTAAACATTAACATTGTTTTAACACATAACAAACAAGTTTTATATCGTCTATCATAGATATTATGTCACTAAGGCCTCGTCCAGATCCTATGTGACGCATGCATCCTAGAACGTCAATCAAGCAACAATACCTGAAACATATGTAAAAACAAAGTCAGCAAAGAAATGCTGGCGAGTACATAGGTTTTATAAGAGTATCGGAATCATGGCTTGTTTTCATATATTGCAATACCTCGAAAACCTTGTTTTTTTTAAAAAGTGTATAATATTGCAACATGATTAACCAACTCAAATCAAGATGGTTATAATTTATAAAATTTTGTAGCCATGATTCTTAACCCAAAAGCTTTTTGTTTTTAGAGAACCATCTTGTAAAACATCTCGTATAAACTTGTTAATAAAACTCGTATATTATTTCGAAAACATCGTTGAGTGACATCGTTTCAATATCGTTTACCCAAGTGAACTAAATAACGCCACGGTATGTAATATGTTGAAAACACTTATATATAAGAAGTACCAACGGCGTATCTATCATGTTTTCACCACATTACACCCGTCCCGTTATCTAAACACTAGCCCAGAAGCCAATCGTTTACCCAAATCATTTAACATCGTTTCCAAATCGTTCCCAAATCGTTCCCAAATTGTTCCCAAATTGTTTACTCGTTTAGATCGTTTAAATCGTCCTCCTTTTAATTGTGAAAACTTATATATGGTCGTCTCGTTAATAACATTCAAACCTTTGTGACTCGTTCATCGTTCAACTCATTCTTGCATTAACAAACCTCCAAAGGGTAAGTTAACAATCATCAGATTTAGTCGTTACCCACAACACCCACACATAACCATGGGTGTAGTGCAATAACAGGATTTGTCATATCCTATGGTACCATAACCTAATACTGGTCGGCTTGATCAATGCTAATGAATGTCGTTCGTTATGTAACTACAACCAACAAGTTCGTTCACATTATCGAAATCGTTAATAGTTTAGTATAAATCGTTCTATTCGTTTTTGAAATCATCGTTTAAACCTTGAAAACATTTTGTACATATGAATCACCCCAAAACAATTGAAAACAGTAAAAAAGGGGAACTATGTACTAACATGTAGTGCAAGGTATCCTTAATCAATAGTACTTCAACAAACTCGAGTAAATCAGAGAAATCAAGCAACACCTAGTAATTGAATCACTAGTCAAACAATAGACGCCTAAATCGGAAGATCGGACAGAATGAGGTCTTGTAACCCAAATGAGTGTTGGAACTCATGTGATATGGTTTACAAGGCCTACATCCTAAATGAAACCTATTCTAAGTGCTTTCGACCCATCGTGACCCATTAAGGTAGTTTACGCCACTTTAACGTGTCGTGTGCGCAAAAGCGCGTTCAAGACGTCTAACTAGTCCTATGACAAGTATTATATGCCTATACATGTTTAATTATGTTACATAATCAGTTACGTGTTAAAAGTTTAGGTTACATATGCTTAATTACCAATTATGTATGAAAAGGGTATTCTGGTAATTTACCTATGGCATATAATCTACTTATCATACAACTACCTAAACTAGGTGACCATAAGGTATAACCTCAGAAGGTTATTCCCTAACCGACTATGGTCACTAAACATGTTTGGTCGGATCCTAAAGATCGACCAAACGGGTCGTGTTCGAAAGTCTAAGCGGGTGTTTAGTCCGCTTGACCTACGACTCTACACAAGCACTAAACTAAAAAGTGACGAGCTAAACATGCTAAAACATGTTTAGTTAAGTTAGAAAACAGGTTTTGATATCAAAACAAACGGTTTTGATATCCTAGAGTAGTTTGGTTACAAAATACGCAAGAATACGCATTTTGGCCGAAACTACGACTCGTCACTGAGCCTAGATAACGTGGTAATCAGTAGGTATAGTCACTAGGGACTATAACCATCGTGATTACGCTCACGTTATGAAGTTCAAACGAACTTCACATTGACCATAAGCTGGACAATGCAGAAAGTCAAACGCAGTTTGACTTTAACGCTAAAACAAATGAAAAGAACGAAAGAGGACTTACAACGGGTCCAAGAATGGAAGTTTTGAATCCGAATATTATCAGGTATGAAGTGTTACATCAACTTAGAGAACAAATTCAGATTTCAAAGGTGTGGGTTTTGGAGTTGAGATCATGGGGGTATTTATAGGATTTTTAGGACCGTTAGGATCGTTCCTCGAAAACCGTGCTTCAATCTCATCCATACACCTCAAGCCCATGGTTTTACAAAACCATTTGAGCCCCTAGTATTGCCCAAAACCATGTGCAATTGGGTTATGAGTGCTTAACAGCTGTTAACAGCTGGTTAATCTGGTTTTTCTGTTATGGGAGGTCCTTACGGACCGTATGGCTTATGGCTTACGGTCCGTAAGCCTTGTGCAGACCAGCCAAGTTTCAAAAATGGCAGAACAGGCCCTTGAAGCCCCAAACTTGATTTTCGATGCATTTTTAACACGTTTAAGCCCCGTTAACCCCATTCAAAGCTCTAAAATGAAGTTAAAGTATAGTGAACTTAAGATGTGCTCAAAAATATCTCGGATGTCGGTTCGTTTGGTCGTACGGTTGCGTTGTTCGGTTAATTACGACGGAAGTTGTAACGAATGCAAAAACGATCCAAATTAAGCGACGAAATGAATTTTATCATGCCAAACACTAAAATAAAATATTTTAATGCTTACATAAATTTTTGGATGTCCGGATGTATTCAGAACGTAAGATATGCGTGAAAGTGCAAACTTGTGCACTTTTTGACGCTTTTAGTCCCTGAATGACCATAAAGTTTATTTTAGCATACCGAACCCCTCAAAGCCTATTCTTAAGCTATGTAAAAGTTATTTAGGGTATGTTTAACCTATGATCAAGTTCCGGAATGTTCGTTACTATACAAATCGGCATAGTTTCGCAGTTTGACACAAATAGTCTCTGCGATCGAACAAAGTTGATTTCAATACACCAAACCATTCAAAACTTATTTCTATGTTATGTGGAGGTTATTTAAGGTATGTTAAGCCTATGTCACTATTCCGGAGTGTTTTTCGCGTTATACTGACTGCGTTTACACACCAGTTTGCGTATAACCTTCCAGAACGCGATTTAAGGCTTGCAATCGGAATCGAATCGAATTGAAAAATCACCAAACACAAATACACACATAGAAACACCAAAACACATATAATAACACCAAAGCACATTGTTTTATTAATAATCATCATCGTTTTACATCATCGTACATCGATTACAGAACATGGTTGTCACAATATATAGAACATGGTTGTCACAATATATATGGATGTCTCATGATTTGATAGCTAGAGTACAAACATTTATGACAACTATTTAAAGGATGTATCGTCAAAGAGGCGAGCAAGTGAAACAAGACTTTTGTAATGTAAATAAGGCTCATTTAAATAACGTTTTCTAATTTAAATAGTGTTTTTTTTTTACTATGCTACACTTACCCTACACTCTTGCAACAAACATAATTATTTAACAGTTATAATTTGTAATTACAAGTTAGTTCCAACCGCCTAACACAAGGTATATATATGCATAAAAATTCTAAACAAAAAATCATAAACAAAAAACTAATCGTGAAAAAGTAATATTCTGTTAATATATATATTGACAAACTGCACGTTGGGTAAAAAAGGGAGGGAACGAATCAAAACTTCACAACTTTTATATTCACACATCCCCCCTATGCATAAATAGATGTGATGTGATAATCATATATATATATATATATAATGGATCATGAGAAAACTAGTTTAAATGAGAAAACAAAAAAACTAACTAAAAAACCCTAAAAAACATACCAATTTTTTTTACATTTTTTTATAAAAAATCGCTACATTTTATGCTTGAAAAAAAAATTTCAAAAAAAAAATTGTTGTATTGTACATGTGCACTATTACGGATATAATGCACATGTGTAGTACACATATAATGCACATATGCGGTACAACAAAAAAAATTGTAAATTTTTTTTATATATAAAAAATAGCGATTTTTTTATAAAAAAAAAATTGTAAAAAAAAATTTAGTATGTTTTTTGCTTTTTATTAGTTAGTTTTCTAGTTTTCTCATCTAGATTTAGTTTTCTCATGATCATCTCCCTATATATATTAACAAGCTACACGTTGTGTAAAAAAAAGGGAAGAATCAAAAGTTCACAACTCTAATATGAGTGACAGCAAGTGTAAAGACTTGTTACATTAAAAGTCATGTGGGTGGCCAGAAAAAATGTACCTGTGACTACAAATTAACAGCCATGAAAAAAAAAATGTACTAATGAAAATGCATATACGTACAAAATAAGGGGGGTTTTGGCGGGAAAGTAAAAGGAAGTGAATAAACTATGTATAAGTTACATGGGCAAGTTGCATTTATAAATGAAGCACATGTCTTACAGATATATAATATAATTATGTTATTGCCCAATCTGGCCAATATAGCAAATTCAACATGTAACACCTCATGATTTTCTTACTTGCTATTTAAAAATTTTCATTTTTTGAACAAAAAGAAATAATAAAAAAATACTTATCTTGAATCTTGGTTGGTCTTTTACATTTAATGTTGATGTAAACTGATGTAAACAATCTAATCAAATTATTTACCTAACATCATTTGTTTGACTATAAATTAAGGTCAAGTGTAAACATTTGTTTCATCGGTTGTTCACCATAAAGAAGTAAAAAAACAACAACAACAACCTTATTGTGTCTAGCCCAATGTCACCATCTGATTAAAAACGGGTTACCAAATGATTGCGAAGAAGTCTTTCATTCGAACTCCAAACTTCGAGAGATTCGATGGCAACCCATAGTTTACTCAAATCCCAAACACCCCGTCTCTTGCGTTAACACCGCCAATTGTTGAAGAAAACCTTGCTAGGGATGCCAAGCTTATAAGTGACCTACTTACTAACACTAAACCTCAAACACCATCCCATGATGAGATGTGGTTAGATGAGGCACTTTTTGATGATGACTGGAAATATTATTTCCCCGCTACACAAGTTACCCCAGTTAAGCCCTCTTCATCTGTGGTACTCACTGATCCAACTAAATCGGTCAACGCCAACCAGGAGAACCCCTTGCAGATGATGCAAGAGCTACCGATGTAGATGATGATTACTCTTGTTATTCTTCAAACACTCTTGTGTCGTGGGCCCACCACAACCCGTGGGAGAGTGAGCTTAGCCCAGAACCATTCAGTACTGAAATCGAGTATGGGACTCCAAGCTTCTATCTTGACTAAAATGTGACAACCCTCATAATTACAGGTATCCATACAATTAATTAATATTAATTCATGCTTAATGATTGTGCTTAATTTCAACTCATGACATAAACTTCTTTATGATTTCTGCATCATACATACATGTGCATCACATTTCATACTGTCACACCATTTATTACATACAAACTTTAGTGACATACATGATGCACAAAGCACAGTTAGCACAGTTAACGGATAACTCAGAAATATACTGACAGTGCCAGTACATAGACAGACGATGTTTTGAGGCCCAGTATGAGCCAGAGACAAGGCACTACACTACTATGGAGTGTAGGGGAAGTAAGGACCATAAAACTGCGTCACTAGGTGATAGTTTAGGTGTCGGAAAGTGCCTAAAACCCACTCAATGTGCAGAATTCTGCATTAATTAACAAAAATCAGCATTTTTAACATGCTAGTAACATGCAAAAATATGGCAAAATGGCCCTGTATGCTTTCCTAAGTATCGGGAATTAAAAGTGTCACAAAAAGTTACATAAAAGACACTATACGGTATAACTTAGCACTTTAACGGAACGGTATCTAACCGAACAACTGGACATTACCCGGAACACCAAGATATTGTTCAAAGCATTGTTTTTATTTTTCTGAGCTAGTTATGGTCCCCGAGCACCGTAACATATTATATAATGCAAGTTACACACTAAACGCTAGACTTACACTTAACACCTCCACTAATTAACATCATGTGCCAACAACATACATTTTAACCCCTCCCCCATATAACCTACGACCACTAGTGACGTCCCCACCATAATCTTTAAGATTTCACTAAATCACTTAAAGATCTTTCCTTGATTTTGATTGGATTATGTTAGTACTTGAGGGGGCATTAGGACTCTTGGATAATAACATTTTGATTATAAATAACCTACACTTCATCACCTTCATTACACCACTCAACTTTCCTTCTCTCCTCCCTCCCAACTCTCGGCCGACCTCACTCCCACACACCACCATTTTTTTGTTTCAAGTTCAAGCAATCCAAGTGTATCTCAAGGTGTATCAAGGTGATTTAGGAGGCTCGGTGCTCACGGAACTTGAAGGACCTCTCTTGTGTGCTTTTATCCACCACATTTTCAACCTTGTTCTTCCCTAGCTTTAAGCTAGTTGTAAGATTCTTGAACACCCTTGTTTACTTCATATTTTTAGTGGTTAAAAGTTGTTGTTTGATGATTAACATAAGAACACTAAAGAACATAAACTTAAAGCTTGAACATAAAGTTTACATAATGATGAAATATGATGAAATATTGTTAGAATGATGTTGTTTTGTATATGTTGATGATTGTTTGTTGATTTCTTGGTAATATGATGTTGATCATCATGTGAAACTTGTTAGGTTATGATTAAAAACATGATCTAACAAGATAAGAAGTGATTATGTGTTTACATAAAATGATCATCTTCTTATTAAGACATGAACTTGATAATGAAATGATTTTCTTGTAAAGAAATAAACCAAGTGAACTAGTAACCTTGTAAATCCAAGACTTGTGAATGATTTTTCTAAAGGAACCAAGTTTAAAAAGATGATTCTTGAAAGATCATGGTTTTTATTAAACCTACCCTATTTTTAGTGGAAAGGCAAGTAAATATACACTAGAGGAACAAGAAGATGTTATGGATAGACATTTTTGTAAATTATGTTTACAAGTTGTAAACACCAAATCTTTTCAAGAATGAGATTTTAAAAGAAGTAAACACACTTTGGATGGTAACTAAACCCACTTAACACTTTACCAAGTTACTACACATTTTTGTGAAAAATCAAGTTCATGTTATTATGTAAAATATATAGTTTTTGCACTTGGTAAGTGTAATATGGTTTAGTGATTTGTTGTGGATTGTTTGAATGATTTTCGAAAAGAAAAGGATATGCTAAATAGCATGGACACCTCCATTTACAAAGGAAACTATGGCGAAATTTTCTAAAAATTCCAACACTTAGAAAATATTTTCTAACAAGTGTTTACAAGTGTGTTTTTAACTTTTTTTTCAAAATAAACTTTGCCATAGGTTTTGTTACAAAAATACAAAGTATCGAAGGTTGGTTTTTTGTAAATAAAAATGGACAAATATATATTTAGAATATATATTTTATAATAAGACTCTTGTGCGAATATTTGCATGATTTGTGAACTAGTTATATTATTTTAGGGTAAAATAATATATCTTAACAAAATACCATGGAAATTACAACTCCAACATAATACCAAAAATCACAAGGAATAAATATTTAAGTTACACACTTGATAATGTGAAACCAAACGATAAAACGTAACTTATAAAATATTCCGGAAAATACTTTTACAAATATATTTTTGGTAAATGTTGTTTTGGATACAAGAAGTGAAAATATATTATTTTTGGGAAAAATATATATATATATATTGGAATACATTATTTTTGACAAATAAGTTATATATACTTTCTAAGTGGGACTTAAAAATATATTATTTCGGAACTACAAATATACATGTATAAATTACCCCCATTCTTGGGAAGGAAATACGGAGTTAAAATACTTGTGAAGTATTAATACAAAAATATTGATTAAACAATTATTCCAAAAATAAATGTAATTTAAAGTTAAAATAATTATTATTTTAACAAATAATTATAACTTGGAATAATATTGGGAAACACAAGAAACACAACTCAAAAACATTAAACTCTAAGCAAAGGCACGACCCGTTCGTCTAATAGACGTTAGTACACTATAGGTAGTCGTGATTAGCTGCGGAGATTTGAGTTGACGGTACTGAAGACGCACTACGGTGAGTTCATGTCCCCCTTTTCCTTAAACTGTTTTGTTTACTTACTTCGGGGGTGAAATACACGTTACAAGGGGATACTTACAATACTATTGGTATGATTAGCCTAGGAAAGAACCGTAGATCATGTGATAGGGTAGGCGGATACTTGGGACCATTAATTCTCGTATCAGGACCGAGGGGCATGAGTGATAGATCTATTTGGGTGTAGCGAGCCCACACCCATGAGGCCGGGGCGGCCCATAGTGGTGACTATGTCTTCCAGCCGGGAGCCCGATACAACTTTGCTAGGTTTGAGTCTTCCTACACCGTCACACATATCAGTGGCCTTGCAAACCATTGGTGATCTTTTCCTTGTTTGCAATCATACAGGGACATACATACATTCACCATTTACAAAGGTTTATACATACTCACATACACATGAACTCGCTCAACTTTTGTTGATTTTTCAAACTACATGTATTTCAGGGAACTAATGGATCTGGCAGGGTATGCATGTGTCTTCAAGCTGCGTAGTGAAATAAAAGATGTTATCCATGGTTGACGAGTTTAGAGGGTGTATCCCAATCCTGGACGGGATACATGATTCTAAACTCAGGTTTTATTTAAGTACTTGAGTCTTTGTGAACTCGTTTAAACACGTCATGGGTTGTAACTTAATTTGGTATTGATGTTTTCAAACAATGGTATTGAGGTATTTTCTAAACTTTATTAATGGATAGACATCTCGTATTTTTATCATATAGCATTGTTATGATTGATTGCTATGGTATTAAGAAGTCACACCAAATAAACCACGCTTCCGTAAAAGTCAGGGTGTGACAGCTTGGTATCAGAGCCTCGATCATAGCGAACTAGGATTCTTTCTCGAGTCTAGACTATGATCATCAGGGCTCTCACGAAAATGTTTTCAAACATTTTTACATTGCATACACTAAACGTCCAGATCCAGGGAACAAATATTTTTACAAATAAAAGACACAAAATACATTTCAAAGAATTCATTTCTAATTTCAGTCTGAGAGACTGGGGAGTTAGTCTGAGAGATTAGCTGGGTATTCAGTTTGAGAGACTGGGGAGTTAGTCTGAGAGACTAACTGGGTAATTCAGTCTTAGAGACTGGGGATTTTTAGGCTTAGAGACTGGGAAAAATTGAGTCTTAGAGTCTAGGTAGTCTGAGAGACTAGTTGGGGAAGTCTAAGAGACTGAGAGGATTAGCCTGAGAGGCTGGGTAGTTCAGTTTGGGAAACTGGGAGGATTAGCCTGAGAGGCTGGGTAGTTTAGTTTGGGAAACTGGGAGGTTTAGCCTGAGAGGCTGGGTAGTTCAGTTTGGGAAACTGGGAGGGTTAGCCTGAGAGGCTGGGTGGTTCAGTTTGGGAAACTGGGAGGTCTAGTATGAGAGACTATGTAGTTTAGTCTGAGAGGCTGGGTGGGATAGTCTTGGGAAGACTAGGATGATTACTTACTTACACTGTTATTACTTGCATACATGCTTATTTGATGACTATTGATATATGTGCATACGTGTGGTGTGTTATTACAGACATTATGTCATCTTCCTCCGAGAGTGGAGTATCAGACACTATAGATCCTATAGCCATAGTATCAGATGACGAGATCATCCCAGATGACGAGGTTTTTACTTCAGACACCAAGAGCAGCGACGACGATGACTTTCAGCCCTTCGCCTTACTGGATTTCGGAGATGATTTACCTTTAGCTGATGGTTTTCTTGACGGGGATCTGCCTCTCGACGACATGTCGGATGATGACGTCGATTTCTTTATCGAGGGTCCCACAGAGGATGACCAGGATGGCGGGGCTCTGGTTGATGATGATGTTGCTATTCCTCTTGATGAGATTCCTGTTGTCGATGCTATTGTTTTGCCGCCTGTCGAGGTTCCTGTTGTGGAGGTTTTATCTGACCAGTCTGGTCCCGATTCGTTTGAGTCTGTGTCATCTTCTACTCTTCATCCATTGGGATTACAACGATATCCCACAGATTCGGACTCTGACACGGCTATGTCTGCCGCGCCTGTTGGTCCACGCGACGATGATCAGGGTTTTGAGTTTGATGACGAGATGGATCCTATTTTCCACACGACCTTGATCCAGACCATGAGATTAAGTTTATCCCTGAGGAGCAGCCTGTTGAGGCACCTGTTGATCTTGATTTCGATCCTGAGCAGGAGATTGACTTTATTCCTGCTGAGCAGCCCATTGATGCACCCGTTTTTCCTGATGATCAGCTCCTTGATGTACCCGCTGATCATAAGCCTGCTCTAGCTGATCCAGAGTCTGAGATTGCACCAAAGCCCATTCTTGCTCACGACCCTCCACCTGTGCACCACCCTATCCCTGCTGATGTCCCAGTTGTTGCACCTCTGCCTGACCCGATACCTATGCTTATTGATCGCGCCCCTTTTGCTACCCACTTTGACCCTAGATATGCTCACACCCGCAACGGGTGGATTGAGGATGACGACAACTATCCTCCTTTTGTCAGACCAGTTACCCCCCCTGCTGCACCTGTTCAGGCACCCGTTGATGTCACACAGTTTCACCCACCCTTGTCAGATGCGCACCGCGCAGATCTACCAGTTACTTTTCTTCAGGACATTCCTCCTCCCCATCCAGGGGAAGGACCTTTGAGTCAGCAGCACACTCACATACCTTTTGTGTCAGGAGCCGATCAGTTCATGCCACAGTTTCCACACACGGCTTCTTCTTCTGCACCCACGGGTGAGCCATTTATGTGGTTTCCGCCCAACGTCATGCCTATATCGGATCCATACCATCCCTTCCACATCGGATATTCGAGGGATGATCTGCTTTTATCCTTGCAGCTACAGCAGGATATGTTGAGTCGTAGAGTCACAGAGCTAGAGAGGATCCCGCGTCCTCCACCTTTTGCTGATCTATCACAGTCTGTTTTTCCACCTGCTCCACTGTTTCCTTACCCGGATTTTGATATCCGTTTTCTCACCATGGAGCTGTAGATTGGTTGTTTGTTGCAGCTTGTTCATGCCCTCGAGGAGGAGTTAGCGCGTATGCGCCGTTTGCCTTTCATTCCTCCACCTCCTCCTCCTCCCCCATCAACTTAGAGGTTTTTGGTTTGATGCAGATATCATGCTTTTGATGAGAGAGCAGCTATTGAGCCTGATTGCATAGCATTTTGAAGACCACATTATGACTTTTAACATTTGATTTTTGGTTGTTGTAGATTGTTAGACGATTCAGACAAGGGTGATGTGACCCTTAATCTCTTTTGATGTATGATACAATTGTGAAACTTGTAAAACTGTACTTGTGGTCTTGTTATATGATAGCTCAATCGCAACATTCTCATTACATACATTGTGGATTATTTGTTTGTGTTATGACATGGGATGTTATGTGTTACTTGTGTTGATGAATGTTATTACATACGCGTACTACATATTATATACATATAACCTGACCAATACAATCTTCTTATAGAAGATGCCACCACGAAGGGAAAATCGTTTGCCCACTACTGAGGCAGAATTACAAGAAAGGATCTCCCGAGCTATAGTAGATTACGAGGCCTCACGCGCCAAAACTAGTGGGAATACCTCAAGGAACAACCCACCACATGGTAATGTTTAAGTCGCTCGAGACACACTATATTACATTTGGACATTCCATGTGCAATTGCTAATGCTTCCTGTGAATGACGTTACTTGTACAGGCTGTACCTTTAAGCAATTTTTAGACTGTAAACCGCTGAATTTTGATGGCACTGGGGGTGCTGTGGCTTATGTTCGTTGGACGGAAAAGACCGACTCAGTGATAAGGATGAGCAAATGCGCACCAAAACAGTAAGTCACCTACATTTCCGGATTGTTCACTGATGGAGCACTTTCATGGTGGAATCTCCAAGTCCAAACTCTGGGAGAGGCAGCATCATACACTTTGACTTAGACTGAGTTAAAGGAACTGATGCGTAAAAAGTATTGCTCCAGGGCCGAAATTCAGAAGCTGGAAACTGAATTTTGGAACCTTAAGATGGACGGCCCAAAGATCGCCGAATATGTTCAGATATTTCATGATCTGTCTCACGTGGTACCATACATGGTCAGTCCGGAATTCAAACGCATGGAGCATTTCATCTGGGGGTTGGCACCTCAGATTATGAGTATGGTAACATCTTCAAAGCCTGCAACAATTACTGAGGCTATCGATCTGAGCGTGTCACTGACTGAAGAAGCTATCAGGTTAAACAAGTTTTCAATTTCTGACCCGAAGAAAAAGGAGATCCACGTTGAATCCTCAGGAGAAAACAAGAGCAAGTTCTCCAACTTTAAGAAAGGTACCAGTAGTTTGAACAAGAAGGATGAGACAAGCGCACCGGCCAAGGCCAAAGGAAAAGGGTATATGGGTACCTTGCCCAAGTGTAACGCGTGTCAGTTACATCACGAGGGACGATGCAGATCTGGAAATTGTGAATCTTGTGGATGAGTTGGTCACTCAAAAGAAACGTGCTGGGTTGGTACTGGCCGTGGCGGTCAAAGGGGTTTTGGTAACAACAACCATGGAGGTAATGGGAATGGAAACCGCCCGCAAGGAAATAATGGGGGTAATGGAAACCGTGGTAATTTTGCCAATCAAGTTGGAGGTGGGAATCGCAACCAAAACAATGCTCAAGGTGGTAATGGGAATGGTCGAGGACCAGGGTGTTTCAATTATGGAGACATGGGGTATTTCAAGCGAGAGTGCCCGAAACTCAATCAAACACAAGGAAGAGTTTTCAATATCGGTGCGAGGGAAGCACGCCAAGATCCAAACATCGTTACTGGTACGTTCCCTATCAATCAACGCTTTGCATCTGTATTGTTTGATACAGGGGCCGATTATAGCTTTGTATCGCTAGAATTTAAGAATATACTTGGGTTGGTAGCCAGTAAGTTAGACATTCCATATTCGATAGAACTAGCTAATGGGATGCTAATAGAAGCAAATGAAGTTATTAGGGGTTGCGTAATAGAGCTTGGGGAGCACGAGTTTACACTGGATCTACTGCCAGTCGAGTTGGGAAGCTTCGACGTGGTAGTAGGGATGGATTGGTTATCAAGCAACCGAGCAGAGATCGTTTATCACGAGAAGATCATTCGCATCCCAACGGCGAATGAAGAAACGATTGTGGTACATGGAGAGAAACGCGATACGCCTCTAAGGATCATTAGTTTCTTGAAGGCTAGAAAATGTTTGAAGAAGGGATGTGTTGCCTTCTTAGCACACATTGTGGATAAGGAAGCCGCTGAAGCGAAGTTAGAAGACATTCCGGTCGTGAAGGAGTATCCTGGAGTCTTTCCAGAAGACTTTCCAGGATTGCCGCCACAAAGACAAGTCGAGTTCCATATTGACTTAGTCCCAGGCGCCGCGCCTGTGGCTAAGATACCTTATTGACTCGCACCTTCAGAGATGCAAGAACTGTCAACACAACTTCAGGAGCTACTAGATAAGGGATTTATCAGACCAAGCTTCTCACCTTGGGGAGCTCCAGTTTTGTTCGTTAAAAAGAAGGATGGTAGTTTCCACATGTGTATCGACTACCGCGAGCTGAACAAGTTGACTATCAAGAATAGATATCCTTTGCCAAGAATTGATGACATGTTCGATCAATTACAAGGTTCAAGTTTTTACACAAAGATCGATCTATGGTCAGGTTATCACCAGTTGAGGATACAAGAGGAAAGTATTCCCAAGACTGCCTTTAGGACTCGATATGGACATTACGAGTTCCTGGTTATGCCATTTGGGTTGATGAACGCACCGGCAGTATTCATGGATTTGATGAATAGAGTCTGCAAGCCCTACCTCGATAAGTTTGTGATCGTGTTTATTGATGATATTTTGATCTACTCAAAGACGAAAGAAGAACATGAGCAACACTTAAGAGCTATTCTAGAGTTGCTTAAGAATGAGAAGTTGTACGCTAAGTTCTCGAAGTGCGAGTTCTGGTTACGCGAAGTCCAGTTTCTTGGTCACGTGGTTAATGGAAATGGAATTCATGTGGATCCCACAAAGATCGAGGCGATCAAGAACTGGGAGACTCCGAAGACGCCAACCGAGATTCGACAGTTCCTAGGTTTGGCTGGTTATTATCGTAGGTTTATTGAGGATTTCTCGAAAATCGCTCAACCATTAACCTCCCTCACACAGAAAGACAAGTAGTATGAATGGGGAGACAAGCAAGAAGAAGCATTTCAGTTGTTGAAAAACAAGCTTTGTGACGCACCGATTTTGTCTCTACCCGAAGGCACTGACGACTTCGTGGTATATTGTGACGCCTCGCGTCAAGGTTTGGGATGTGTACTAATGCAGTGTCAGAAGGTTATAGCATATGCTTCTCGCCAGTTGAAGGTCCACGAGAAAAATTATACCACGCATGATTTGGAATTAGGCGCGGTGGTGTTTGCTTTGAAGATCTGGCGACATTACTTATATGGCACGCGATGCACAATCTTTACTGATCACAAGAGCCTGCATCATATATTTGATCAGAAAGAGCTTAACATGAGACAGAGACGTTGGGTCGAGTTGTTGAACGATTATGACTGTGAAATCAAGTATCACCCAGGGAAGGCGAATGTGGTCGCTGACGCCCTGAGTCGGAAAGAAAGAATCAAGCCCATAAGGGTTCGAGCTTTGGAAATGATCATACAAACGGACCTCTCGTTGCGCATTCGTGCAGCGCAGAGAGAAGCACTTAAGGAAAAGAATCTTGAAAATGAATATCTCCGTGGGATGGAGAAGCAATTGGTACCAAAGGAAGATGGAACATTGTGTTTCTTGGGAAGAATTTGGGTTCCCCTCTTTGGTGGTTTGAGAGACGTTATCTTCAATGAAGCACATAAGTCACGGTACACGATCCATCCCGGATCGGATAAAATGTACCAAGATCTAAAGGATTTCTATTGGTGGCCAAGAATGAAAGGCGATGTTGCGATATATGTTGCCAAATGTTTAACTTGCGCCAAGGTAAAGGCCGAATACCAGAAGCCTCCAGGTCTTCTGCAACAACCAGAAATACCCCAATGGAAATGGGAACAGATTTCCATGGATTTTATAACAAAATTGCCAAGGATTCCCAGAGGTCATGATACAATTTGGGTAATCGTAGACCGTCTGACCAAATTTGCACACTTTTTACCGATTAAAGAGAAGGATAACACTAGCAAGCTGGCCGAACTATACCTTAGAGAGATTGTTGCACGGCATGGAGTGCCTCTCTCGATCATTTCGGACAGAGACGGAAGGTTTGTGTCGAGGATTTGGCAATCCTTCCAAGAAGCCTTTGGTTCTCAGTTGAATCCGAGTACTGCTTTTCACCCACAAACTGATGGCCAGAGCAAACGAACGATTCAAACGCTGAAAGATATGTTGCGAGCTTGCGTAATGGATTTGGGTGGTAGTTGGGATACTCACTTACCCTTGGTCGAATTTTCAAACAATAATAGTTACCAGGCAAGCATTCAAGCCGCACCGTTCGAAGCTCTCTATGGACGCAAGTGTCGATCACCGCTATGCTGGGCAGACGTGGGTGATAGACAGCTGGTTGGTCCCGAATTAGTCCAAGAGACGACAGACAAGATTGCACGGATCCAAGAACGCATCAAAGCGGCTCGTGATCATCAGAAGAGTTATGCGGACCGAAGAAGGAAACCTCTGGAATTTGAGGTGGGAGATATGGTTTTGCTAAAGGTTTCACCCTGGAAGGGTGTGGCACACTTTGGGAAGCGTGGGAAGTTGAACCCCAGAAACATTGGTCCATTTAAAATCCTGAAAAGGATTGGTCTTGTAGCATACAAGTTGGATTTACCTGCTGAATTGAATGGCGTTCATGATACATTTCATGTATCGAATCTGAAAAAGAGTCCAACTCAAGAAAAAGTTGGCATTCCTGCCGACGAAGTTCATATTGACGACACACTCCACTTTACTGAAGAACCTGTTGAGGTAACTGATTGGAAGATTAACAAGACGCGCAGGAGTAGTGTCAAACTCGTCAAGGTTCGTTGGAATGCACGTCATGGCCCAGAATTCACGTGGGAGCGTGAAGATCGTATGAAAGCCAAATACCTACAATTATTCCCCAAGACCTCTGCATCTAGTAGCAGAGCTAAAATTTCGGGACGAAATTTTCTTAACAGGGGGAGAATGTGACAACCCTCATAATTACATGTATCCGTACAATTAATTAATATTAATTCATGCTTAATGACTGTGCTTAATTTCAACTGATGACATAAACTGCTTTATGATTTCTGCATCATACATACATGTGCATCACATTTCATACTGTCACAACATTTATTACATACAAACTTTAGTGACATACATGATGCACAAAGCACAGTTAGCACAGTTAACGGATAACTCAAAAATATACTGACAGTGCCAGTACATAGACAGACAATGTTTTGAGGCCCAGTATGAGCCAGAGACAAGGTCCTACACTAGTATGGAGTGTAGGGAAGTAAGGACCATAAAACTGCGTCACTAGGTGATAGTTTAGGTGCCGGAAAGTGCCTAAAACCCACTCAAAGTGCAGAATTCTGCATTAATTAACAAAACTCAGCATTTTTAACATGCTAGTAACATGCAAAAATATGGCAAAATGGCCCTGTATGCTTTCCTAAGTATCGGGAATTAAAAGTGTCACAAAAAATTACATAAAAGACACTATACGGTATAACTTAGCACTTTAACGGAACGGTATCTAACCGAACAACCGGACATTACCCGGAACACCAAAATATTGTTAAAAGCATTGTTTTTATTTTTCTGAGCTAGTTATGGTCCCCGAGCACCGTAACATATTATATAATGCAAGTTACACAGTAAACGCTAGACTTACACTTAACACCTCCACTAATTAACATCATGTGCCAACAACTTACATTTTAACCCCTCCCCCATATAACCTACGGCCACTAGTGAAGGCCCCACCATAAGCTTTAAGATTTCACTAAATCACTTAAAGATCTTTCCTTGATTTTGATTGGATTATGTTAGTACTTGAGGGGGCATTAGGACTATTGGATAATAACATTTTGATTACAAATAACCTACACTTCATCACCTTCATTACACCACTTAACTTTCCTTCTCTCCTCCTTCCCAACTCTCTGCCGACCTCACTCCCACACACCACCATTTTTTTTGTTTCAAGTTCAAGCAATCCAAGTGTATCTCAAAGTGTATCAAGGTGATTTAGGAGGCTCGGTGCTCACGGAACTTGAAGGACCTCTCTTGTGTGCTTTTATCCACCACATTTTCAACCTTGTTCTTCCCTAGCTTTAAGCTAGTTGTAAGATTCTTGAACACCCTTGTTTACTTCATATTTTTAGTGGTTAAAAGTTGTTGTTTGATGATTAACATAAGAACACTAAAGAACATAAACTTAAAGCTTGAACATAAAGTTTACATAATGATGAAATATGATGAAATATTGTTAGAATGATGTTGTTTTGTATATGTTGATGATTGCTTGTTGATTTCTTGGTAATATGATGTTGATCATCATGTGAAACTTGTTAGGTTATGATTAAAAACATGATCTAACAAGATAAGAAGTGATTATGTGTTTACATAAAATGATCATCTTCTTATTAAGACATGAACTTGATAATGAAATGATTTTCTTGTAAAGAAATAAACCAAGTGAACTAGTAACCTTGTAAATCCAAGACTTGTGAATGATTTTTCTAAATGAACCAAGTTTAAAAATATGATTCTTGAAATATCACGGTTTTTATTAAACCTACCCTATTTTAGTGGAAAGACAAATACATAAACACTAGAGGAACAAGAAGATTTTATGGATAAACATTTTTGTAAATTATGTTTACAAGTTGTAAACACCAAATCTTTTCAAGAATGAGATTTTAAAAGAAGTAAACACACTTTGGAGGGTAACTAAACCCACTAAACACTTTACCAAGTTACTACACATTTTTGTGAAAAATCAAGTTCATGTTATTATGTAAAATGTATAGTTTTTGCACTTGGTAAGTCTAATATGGTTTAGTGATTTGTTGTTGATTGTTTGAAAGATTTTCGAAAAGAAAACGATATGCTAAATAGCATGGACACCTCCATTTACAAAGGAAACTATGTCGAAGTTTTCTAAAAATTCTAACACTTAGAAAATATTTTCTAACAAGTGTTTACAAGTGTGTTTTTAACTTTGTTTTTCAAAATAAACTTTGCCATAGGTTTTGTTACAAGAATACAAAGTATCGGAGGTTGGTTTTTGTAAATAAAAATGGACAAATATATATTTAGAATATATATTTTATAATAAGACGCTTGTGTGAATATTTGCATGATTTGGGAACTAGTTATATTATTTTAGGGTAAAATAATATATCTTAACAAAATACCATGGAAATTACAACTCCAAAATAATACCAAAAATCACAAGGAATAAATATTTAAGTTACACACTTGATAATGTGAAACCAAACGATAAAACGTAACTTATAAAATATTCCGGAAAATACTTTTACAAATATATTTTTGGTAAATGTTGTTTTGGATACAAGAAGTGAAAATATATTATTTTTGGGAAAAATATATATATATATATATTGGAATACATTATTTTTGACAAATAAGTTATATATACTTTCTAAGTGGGACATAAAAATATATTATTTCGGAACTACAAATATACATGTATAAATTACCCACATCCTTGGGAAGGAAATACGGAGTTAAAATACTTGTGAAGTATTAATACAAAAATATTGATTAAACAATTATTCCAAAAATAAATGTAATTTAAAGTTAAATTAATTATTATTTTAACAAATAATTATAACTTGGAATAATATTGGGAAACACAAGAAACGCAACTCAAAAACATTAAACTCTAAGCCAAGGCACGTCTCATTCGTCTAATAGACGTTAGTACACTGTAGGTAGTCGTGATTAGCTGCAGAGATTTGAGTTGACAGTACTGAAGACGCACTACGGTGAGTTCATGTCCCCCTTTTCCTTAAACTGTTTTGTTTACTTACTTCGGGGGTGAAATACACGTTACAAAGGGATACTTACAATACTATTGGTATGATTAGCCCAGGAAAGAACCATAGATCATGTGATAGGGTAGGCGGATACTTGGGACCATTAATCCTCGTATCAGGACCGAGGGGCATGATTGATAGATCTATTTGGGTGTAGCGAGCCCACACCCATGAGGCCGGGGCGGCCCATAGTGGTGACTATGTCTTCCAGCCGGGAGCCCGGTACAACTTTGCTAGGTTTGAGTCTTCCTACACCGTCACACATATCAGTGGCCTTGCAAACCATTGGTGATCTTTTCTGAACTCGCTCAACTTTTTTTTGATTTTTCAAACTACATGTATTTCAGGGAACTAATGGATCTGGCAGGGTATGCATGTGTCTTCAAGCTGCGTAGTGAAATAAAAGATGTTATCCATGGTTGACGAGTTTAGAGGGTGTATCCCAATCCTAGACGGGATACATGATTCTAAACTCAGGTTTTATTTAAGTACTTTTGTTGAGTCTTTGTGAACTCGTTTAAACATGCCATGGGTTGTAACTTAATTTGGTATTGATGTTTTCAAACAATGGTATTGAGGTATTTTCTAAACTTTATTAATGGATAGACATCTCATGTTTTTCTCATATAGCATTGTTATAATTGATTGCTATGGTATTAAGAAGTCACACCAAATAAACCACGCTTCCGCAAAAGTCAGGGTGTGACATAAAAAGCTGTGTTTATGCGAAGTTACTACTATGTGTGTGCGAAAAAAATGTGCCCCCATTTTCTCTCTTTCATGCAATGTAGGGGCTACTTTCCTTATGCTATGTTGTTTACCGTATCTATTGTGAACGTTATTATGTATTGAACTATTGTGTTAAATCTATGTTTATCCAATCTATGTGTTAAGTTCCATTGAAAAATCGTGTGGTTATTATATGTTTTCAACAAATACTAGCTTCCAGCATAACAAAAAAATAAAATAAATAAATTGTGGATATCCTAAAAAAAGGTTGCATCACTTACACACTTTGGGAAAAAAAACATTAAACAGACACATGATCAAACACACATACTGCCAAATGAAAAAAAAAATGTAGAACAGTCTCAGACAAAAAATGTAACACAGTAAATACAAACCAAAATATGCATAACATAAAAAAATGTAACACAATAAACAAAACATGAACAAACACATACTACCGAAATGTCATTAACATATTAACAAGGATGATGCAGCTAAGTAGCACCCATTTCATAATCTCAACAAACAATGGCAAAAACCTAACCAAATAGTGCTAAAGAGTAAGCTGCCAATCACTAATGCTAATATCAATTACCATATAATTCTCTTCTTCTTTCGAATTTCTTGCTTGCGAACAAATAGTTCACCTTGCAGTTTGTTGATGTTCCTCAAAAGACCTGGTATAATCCTAGTTGACCGTATGCACATTGGTGGGTCGACCCAACCAATGAAAGGGCATCTGCATGGCTGCATTAAAACATGGGGGAAAACACGATTAGAACATACATTTAGTTATTTAGGTGGGGTTCGATTTTTTTACCTTAAACGGACATGAATAGAACCTTCTTCCTGGGTTCTCATTTGTCCATGATGTGCGGATGGTAGCAATCCTCCCACATGAACACCTTTTCATCTTTTTAGAGAGGTCAATGAATTGTAAAGAAAAAAAGGGGATAAGAAAATGGAATATTTGAATATGCTTGGGATGATGGATCTACTACAAGAAGGAACTGTAATAATGAATAACATACCTGGGGGTGTGTGTGTGGGTCTACTGTAATAACATATTGTTTTGTCGTTACCCCCTTGATACATTTCTTTCCTTTTTTTAGTGATGTGGGGCCCTAACCCTAATAACTATTTTACTACCAGTCAAATTGTGTAACCAAAAAACACAAAAAACCACCCAAAAAAGAAGTAACAAGACACAAAAAAGAAGTAACGCCCCCGTGGCCATCTCCTTTCTCTTCCTTCATTAATTGAAATTGTCTTCATTAGGCTCCATACGACCTTGTGTATGTTGGGCACGACCCCGTGTGTAGAAGCGTATCTGTACTATCAAGATTTGCAAGATTCTGCAAATCTTAGCGTTGACCACGCCCCGTGCTGAGCTGGGCACGTCCCCATGGTGGGCATAGAAGCTTCCACAGCTTTGTCCATTTCTGCAGACATCTGACCACGCCCCCGTGCCGAGTGGGCACAGACCGTGGTCAGCCTTCTGTTTCTTGTTTTTGCTTGTGAAGATGCTGTCGAGGGGTCGGGCATGTGTCAGGGCCTTCAAAAATGACCCAAAATGACCCATAAGTAAAAACCCGGACCCCTGAAACCCTAATGTGCATGAAATATCAAGAAATCAAGATTTTTGGGTTTCAGGCGGGCCACGTAAGCTATACGAGAAGCTTACGCGTGCCGCGTCAAAGTGTGTTTGACCGGATAAGCGTTCAGGACCACGTGGCAGACCTAGGTGTGACACTGATGCCCTAATCTACACATAGGGGGCTCTCACGGGCCGCGTAAGAGTCTGTTAAGGCCTACGCGGGCCGCGTAAGACTTAAATTTTTGCTATAAATAGCTTGGATCACGAGCAGTTCATCTGTGTCAAAATTTCAATAAAAAACACGAAGAATACTGCTCAAATTAGAAAAACATATTCACAGTAGTGAGGCGCTGCTACGATACAGGGTATTAACTCGATCGCTGCTATGATTCAATGTCCGACCGATTGAAACTATCTGATGGATGTTTAAGTGCTGCCCACATTAGGGCCATACTTTGTCATTCGTCGTGAATTCGATGGATGTTTAAGTATTGCACTTTGTCATTCGTTGTGAGGCTTTTATCTTGTGAGTTATCGTAATTGATGTATTGGTTACTGACCTAGTTCGTGTGCATTGTTATTTAAATTAGGTTACAAGGTTAATCAGTAGGCTAAACTCTGCCCGTTTAATCAATTGAAACTATCGGATGGATGTTTAAGTTATTTTCAAAGGTTATAATTACAGGGATTAAGTCATGGTTATCTTAATCACTGGCTAGTGGGGTATTGTGCACATTACTAATTTCTCACGGTTAGGCTAATGAATCATAACAGTGACAATCATCACTACTTGGGTGAAAGGACCCAATAGTGGTATGACCATCGTCACCAGGAGGTGACACGGCGCCAGATAAAAATAAGATAGAAGCCACTGTAATCGCTCTTATGCTGTAATTTATAACTAGGTGTCATTTTATCAAATTTGAATGACTCGCCAGTATTTCCCCGCTGATAAAATATTTTCAAAACATGTTTCAGGGGACTACTGTGAACCAAGGAAAAGTGCTACGGAGCACTAACAAAGCTTGAAGTAGTGGCTCAGTTAAACAAATAAACATGTTTTGTAAATCAGGGAATTTCCTTGTGAAATTCCTCTAATGTAAATTACGGGGTTTATCCCGACTTGTGAAATAAAATAATCAGGCATTTCAAGTTTTAAAAGATCCTGTAAATCTTCTGCTGTCAACTCAATTAATAAATACCACAGGTTTCTGTCCCGCGGTTCCTGGACCGGGTAAAACCGGGACGGGGGCCGAGACAGAAAAAGGTGGTATCAGAGCCACTGATTTAAGCCAATTAAGTATTTAGAAATACTTAATTTTCCTGATTATCATCTTGTGATTATGTGTCTTTTGTTAACTGACTACTTGTTAGTTACACTATGGGTAAGTAAAAGCTTTCGGACATCTATCGTCAATTAGATAGTTCACCAAAAGATAAGGGAACGTCATTTCAATCAAAATCCTCAAGCTACTCAGCAAATACTAAAGAAGGAATATTTGTTCGTAAGGCACAGTTTGAGAAACCACTTACCCCTAATAAAAGAAGTTGGATTATTAGAAAAAGTCAAGAGAAAATAAAGAAGTCATAACCAAAAGGAGTGATGAGTAATAAGGAAACTCAGGAAATAGGCAATAATCCACCAGGAGAAAATGAATTAGATGAACAATGGGTAAATCTCTATATGTTAGCCACTACAGCAGCAAATGTTAACTTTTAATTAAGTTAAGCTGCCAAAACCCTAACCCAGTATTAGCACCCATATCATCTATAAGCCAGAAACTTTAAAAGAAATTTGTCCCTTTAAATAAATAACTTAGTAAGAAAAGATAGACTAAAATAAATTATGAATGCACAATCCCTAGTATATTTTAAATTTCAGTTGTAATTTGTAATAGATATATAAAAAATTCGCAATATTTTATTTAATCAATCTATTTAAATACTTAAAAAAAATTATTTGCCTTTATGTGATTATTCAATTTACAATATTTTAACCTAGAATGTTGTGTGTGTTTCTTCTTATCTGCTAAAACAGCATGAATGAGTTGTCTGAAGCTCTTCAGAATCTCAATCTCTATTCTGTTAATGTGGAAGTTTCCAAAGACTTTACTGGTTATTGTGACGATGTTGAGGAATTGATGGAATTTCAAACTCAGCCTCCGGAGAAACCCAAGCCAAAGAAGAGAAGAAGAATTGTGGGATGGAGGCGTGTGCGCAGGAGGAAACCAGCGACACAGAAAGTTATAAAGAAGGAGGATCCAATGGATAAAGGCAAGGGAATAGAGATTGGAGAAAGTTCCAGGCGAGACGAGGAAATGCCATTGTGGGAGGAGTTGGATCGCAAACTGGCGGGTTGTGACATCCTTAAGCCTGTCAATGAAAACCTCTTTACTTATCCTGCTGAAACCCAACTCCGAGTAAATTTGGAACCGGCCATCCCAGATCCCCTTGTCAACACCCGACCTTTAGGAGAAATGGAAGAATGGTGGACCAATGACTGGCAGTTCCAGAACCTCTTAAATAACCCTTATACCTTTCTCCCTCAGTTTGACCTAAAGCCTGCACCAAACCCACCGATGAGCAATGAGAACTTGGCTGAACTCCGGCATTTTGGCGAGGAGCTGGTGGATGCAGGGAATCGAATCCAGGAGGTGGGAGAACAGATCTCCTGGAAGTACGATGAGAGGGAACGTCGTTTCTGAAAATTTCAGCTGATGGGATAGTAAGTGGTGGTGGAAGCATGTGTTTAATAATAATATAATAATCAAAATATAAGCATGTAAAATAACTTAACAATAAAACTTTTGTAAGATAACAGGTGTGTACGGAAGCATATTATAATATATAAAATTGGAAGTCGAAAAATCGACAATTTTGGCTATACTTGTTGACTTAATTATGTGCGATTGTTCTTTTATGTTTAGTTGTTAATTATTTCTGCTAATCATTTATATCGATTATAATGAACCCGTTAACGAAGTTAATCAATCTGAACAAAACCATGAAGATCAATTTCTGAATAGGCAAGATATCGAGAATATCGTTGCTCGGGGAATAGCCAATGCTATTCCACAATCCTTGCTGCTGCTCGAAATCCAGTTGAACCTCAACAAATTATTCCTAGCAAACGTACACACGGCGACAATTTCAGTAATAGTGTAAACGGAGGCGGTAACCATACTAATAATGATAACGATGGGATGCAAGCCCAAATCCTAAAGAAAATGAAAGCTGCAACGCCTGGTTGCACTTACAAGGAGTTCCTTGCCTGTAAACTGGTTGAATTTGCAGGCAACGAAGGGGCGACTGCTGCACTGCGTTGGTTAGAAAAAACCGAGGCGGTATTTAAAATAAGTAAATGTGCAGAAGAAGACAAGGTCATGTACGCTTCGCATCATTTCAAAGAAGGGGCGCTAGAATGGTGGAATACGGTACTTCAAGCTAAGGGAAGCGATGTGGCCTATGCCATTAGTTGGGAAAAATTTAAGCGACTGGTGGAAAGAAAATTATGTCCCGAATATGAGAAGGAACAAATGGCGAATAAATTCCTGAACCACCGGATGGTGGATGTTGATTGTCGAGGATATACTTCGACATTCTTCGAGTATGCTAGAGTGGTACCAACCCTGGCTTCGCCAGAACTGGTACTTATTTCTCGTTATATATGGGGTTTAATTGGCGAAATCCGTGATATCGTGAAAGCTGCGAGACCTCGCACTATTGATGATGCAGTGGAATTAGCTAACACCCTAACTGACGGGCTGGTACGCACAAGAGAAGAAAACCGGAAAAAGGAAGTGGCCCAAAATATTACCCAAGGATTCCGTATGGGTAACCGTAGTAATTTCAAGAAAAAGGGAACTGGGCAATCTTCCACTGTTCCATTTTGCAATACCTGCAAAAGAAAGCATCTTGGTAGATGTAAAGGGTATTGCAATTTCTGCAAAATTCCAGAGCATCAAGATGAAGATTGCAGGAGGAAGAAATCCACAATCTCCTACAACTGTGGAGAAGCTGGACATTTTAGGCCATACTGCCCGAAATTGGTCAAACCAGCTGATAACAAAGCCAAACCTGCAGAAGGAACTACCAAGAGAAACACAAGAGCCTTCCAGTTAACTACTCAGGAAGCAGAACTAATCCCTGACGTGATAGCTGGTACGTTCCTATTTCACAATGTGTATGCAAAAGTATTATTTGACTCTAGTGCAAACCAAAGTTTTATAAATACTTCATTCTGCCAAGCTCTTAACCTACCGTTAACCAACCTTAGGCAGATTTTTACAGTCGAAACGGCAGATGGTAATTCTGTTAACATAGATAAGGTTTTGCGAGAAGGAAAGATAGAACTCTTAGGCCATAAATTATCTGCAAAGCTGTTACCTATGAATTTAGCCAGATTCGATATAGTATTAGGAATGGATTGGTTAGTAGCCAACCATGCTCGAATTCTCTGTGATAAAAACTCCAGAGAAATTCATACATCCACAGGAGAATTAGTGGTTATTACAGGAGATAAGCCACGAAAGCCACTGAAATTCATTTCAGTAATGAAGTTGGCCAGTTATTCAAGAAAACAAGAAGTGGTGTATATGATTTCAGTAATCATTAACACGAAAGGTAAGGAACTTAAAGAAATTCCTGTAGTAGCAGAATACCTAGATGTATTCCCAGAAGAACTACCAGGATTACCACCCAATAGGGAAGTCGAATTTAGAATTCATCTAATTCCTGGAACTACACCGATAGCCAAGGCACCGTATCGGTTAGCACCCACTGAAATGCTAGAATTGAAAAAGCAATTAGATGAATTATTAAGTAAAGGATTCATACAACCTAGCTCATCCATGTGGGGAGCTCCAGTGTTGTTTGTGAAAAGGAAAGATAAGTCAATGAGAATGTGTATCGATTATAGGGAATTAAATAAGGTTACAATTAAGAATCGATGTCCATTACCTAGGATTGATGATCTTTTTGATCAATTTCAAGGAGCTAGATACTTTTCTAAGATAGATTTACTCTCAGGATACCATCAGTTAAAAGTACAAGAAGAAGACATACCTAAAACTGCTTTCAGAACTAGGTATGGTCATTACGAGTTTACAGTCATGCCCTTCGGACTAACAAAAGCTCCTACAGCATTTATGGACATGATGAATAGGATCTGTAAACCGTATTTGGATAAATTTGTAATTGTATTCATCGACGATATACTTATTTATTCCAAAAGCCAGGATGAGCACTGTCAGCACCTGCATGCACTCTTAACTTTGTTAAGAAAAGAGAAGCTTTACGCCAAATTCTCGATGTTTGAATTTTGGCTGCAGGAAGTACAATTTTTAGGACACATGGTGAATCATGAAGGTATTCACGTAGATCCCTCCAAAGTAGAAGCGATCACCAAATGGAAAGCCCTACAAACAGCTATGGAAATTAGAAGTTTTCTAGGGTTAGCTGGATATTATAGACGATTCATTAAGGATTTTTCCAAGATAGCTGTGCCATTAACTAAGCTAACATGTAAAGCAGCTAAGTTTGAATGGGGACCTAGGCACGAAGAGGCCTTCAGGATTTTGAAGCAAAAGCTAACAAACGCCCCAATTCTAGCTTTGCCAGAAGGAACATAGGATTTTGAAGTTTACTGCGATGCTTCTAAGCTAGGATTAGGATGTGTGCTAATGAAACACAAGAAAGTAATTGCGTATGCCTCAAGACAATTGAAAAAGCATGAGGAAAACTATACGACACATGACTTAGAATTAGGAGCCATAATTTTTGCCCTAAAAATTTGGAGACACCATCTGTATGGAAGTAAGTTTACTGTCTATACAGATCATAAGACCTTAAGGTATATATTTGGGCAAAAAGAATTAAACATGAGGCAAAGAAGATGGATGGAAATTCTAAGTGACTACGACTGTGATATTCAATATCACGAAGGAAAGGCGACCGTAGTTGCAGATGCCTTAAGTCGTAAGTATCATGAAAAGCAAAAGCGAGTTCGTGCAATTAGATTAAATCTACAGTTAGATTTAATGGAACAACTGAAAAATATTCAAGAAACAGCAATCAAGGATAATGCTGAAGGAATGAAGGGACGAGTAAAAGAATTAGAGCAAGGAATTGATGGAATTTGGAGATTTCATAAGAAAAGGATTTGGGTACCTAAGCAAGGAGAATTAAGAAATAAGATTTTAGAGGAAGCCCATAAATCTAGATATACCATGCACCCAAGAAACAATAAGATGTACCAAGATTTAAGAAATAATTTCTGGTGGATAGGAATGAAAAAGGACATAGCTAGATATGTATCTAAGTGTCTTACTTATTCACATGTTAAGGCAGAACACCAGAAACCCTCAGGTCTACTACAACAATTAGAAATGCATGTATGGAAATGAGAACTCATAACAATGGACTTTGTTACTAAGTTACCCAAAACCAGAAAAGGTAATGATGCGATTTGGGTAATTGTGGATCGATTAACCAAATCAGCTCACTTTCTACCCATGAAAGAAACCTTTAGCATGGAAAGGTTGGCAAAGTTGTATGTAGATGAAGTAGTATCATTACATGGAGTTCCACTCTCCATTGTGTCGGATAGGGATAGTCGTTTCACTTCCCACTTCTGGACAAGTTTCCTGGAAGCAATGGGAACCCGACTAAACTTGAGTACTGCATATCATCCTCAAACAGACGGACAAAGTGAAAGGACGATCCAAACCCTGGAGGACATGCTTAGGGCATGTGTAATAGATTTTGGTGGAAATTGGGATGACCACCTGCCCTTAATTGACTTCTCCTATAATAATAGCTATCATGCAAGCATAGAAGCTGCCACATTTGAAGCACTATATGGACGAAAGTGTAGAACTCCAGTCTGTTGGGCAGAGATAGGAGAAAGTCAACTATCAATTCCTGAAATCGTGCAAGAGACCACCAACAAGATCACTCAAATCAAGGAAAAACTGAAAACGGCTCGAGATCGCCATAAAAGTTATGCCGATAATCGACGCAAGCCACTAGAGTTTCAAGTTGGAAACAAGGTACTCTTGAAAGTTTTACCTTGGAAAGGAGTAGTTCGGTTCGGTAAGAAAGGAAAGCTAAGTCCAAGGTACGTAGGACCATTCCCAGTCATACAGCGAATAGGACCAGTTGCCTATCGCTTACAACTACCAGAAGAGCTAACTGGAGTACATGACGTATTTCATGTATCCAATCTCAAGAAATGTCTATCTGACGAATCCTTAATAGTACCTCTTCAAAATGTAGAGGTAAATGAGAAGTTAAAATTTGTTGAGAAGCCACTGCAAATAGAAGACAGAAAGATTAAGTTTCTCAAACACAAAATCCTGGTACTAGTCAAAGTCAAGTGGGATTCAAAAAGAGGACCCGAATACACTTGGGAGCTAGAATCGGAAATGAAGCGAAAATATCCTCACTTATTCCAGTAAATCTCGAGGATGAGATTTTAAATAAGGTGGGGAAGATGTAAGGACCTTCAAAAATGACCCAAAACGACCCATAAGTAAAAACTCGGACCCCTGAAACCCTATTGTGCATGAAAAATCAAGAAATCAAGATTTCTGGGTTTCAGGCGGGCCGCGTAAGCTATACGAGAAGCTTACGCGGGCCGCGTCAAAGTGTGTTTGACCAGATAAGCATTCAGGGCCACGTGGCAGACCTAGGTATGACACGGATGCCTTAATCTACGCATAGGGGGCTCTCGCGGGCCGCGTAAGAGTCTGTTAAGGCTTACGCGGGCCGCGTAAGACTTAAATTTTTGCTATAAATAGCTTGGATCACGAGCAGTTCATCTGTGTCGAAATTTCAATAAAAAACACGAAGAATACTGCTCAAAAGTCAAAAATCATATTCACAGTAGTGAGGCGCTGCTACGATACAGGGTATTAACTCGATCGCTGCTACGATTCAATGTCCGATCGATTGAAACTATCCGATGGATGTTTAAGTGCTGCCCACATTAGGGCCATACTTTGTCATTCGTCGTGAATTCGATGGATGTTTAAGTATTGCACTTTGTCATTCGTTGTGAGGGTTTTATCTCGTGAGTTATCGTAAATGCTGTATTAGTTACTGACCTAGTTCGCGTGCATTGTTATTTAAATTAGGTTACAAGGATAATCAGTAGGCTAAACTTTGCCCGTTTAAATCTGCAATGTGAGTCATTCTCTTTTTATCAATCATATTTTACAACACTTCAAGTTATTTTCAAATGTTATAATTACAGGGATTAAGTCATGGTTATCTTAATCACTGGCTAGTGGGGTATTGTGCACATTACTAATTTCTCACGGTTAGGCTAATAAATCCTAACAGTGACAATCATCACTACTTGGGTGAAAGGACCCAATAGTGGTATGACCATCGTCACCAGGAGGTGACACGGCGCCAGATAAAAATAAGATAGAAGCCATTGTAATCGCTCTTATGCTTTAATTTATAACTAGGTGTCATTTTATCAAATTTGAATGATTCGCCAGTATTTTTCCGCTGATAAAATATTTTCAAAACATGTTTCAGGTGACTACTATGAACCAAGGAAAAGTGCTACGGAGCACTAACAAAGCTTGAAGTAGTGGCTCAGTTAAACAAATAAACATGTTTTGTAAATCAGGGAATTTCCTTGTGAACTTCCTATAATGTAAATTACGGGGTTTATCCCGACTTATGAAATAAAATAATCGGGCATTTCAAGTTTTAAAAGATCTTGTAAATCTTCCGCTGTCAACTCAATTAATAAATACGACAGGTTTCTGTCCCGCGGTTCCTGGACCGGGTAAAATCGGGACGGGGGCCGTGACAGCATGCCACGTTTATTCCTTTTCTTTGTATTTATGTTAGTTTTTTGTGCATATTTGTTCCTTTTATTCGTTTAAGGTCATTTGGTCCTGAAAATATAAAAGGAAGACAAAAGCACACCTTTTCTAACATTAGTACTAAAAAAAGGGTTAGTTTTATGCCTTATTTGATGTAATTTATATGTTGCATTTTACACACAACAAATACCCCCACACTTGATTCTTTGCTTGTTCTCAAGCAAAACTCTTTATTATGTGGCTTACACACCCAAATGAAATGGGTAGAAGAGAAGTTTTTGGGCTTGTCTTGAGTGTCGGGAATCCAAGATCTTTATTGGGTTTTATTTTTATACTATTTACAATCATATTCGTTATAATTTATTTAAACCGTTTCATAAGAGAAATTACTTATTTGGGCATAATATGCCTCTTTAAAATTCCATTTATATACAAGTTCACATACCTCACGGGAGAACACTCAACACTCGGCCGAATATGTATTTTTGTGAATCACTTGAGACCGGCATGGAACTTACTTCTACCATATGCTTACCAAGCAATCAATTCTCCTCCTTTTTAACTATAAACCTTTGTAAATATCAAGAGGACTTGGGGAAGGGTTAGGCTTGGGCTAAAGGTAGGTGGTTTTGGGTTAGTGGTTAGTAAAAAGGGCTAAAAGCGTAAAAAGCGTCGGTCGTCGTAAAATTTTTTGTTTTTGTGACTTTTGTTCAAACTAAGCATTTTGAAACAAAGTTTATTTGAGGAACTTGTTTGTTTATTGCTAGACTTTCATTTTTTTTATAAAGAAACGTCACAAGAAAACCGATCTTTTTACTAAAATAAAGGGTTTAAAAGAAAAGGGTTTTGGTTTAAAGGGTGTTTGTTTTGTGGGTTTAGAAATGAAATGGTTTAGGCTCAAAGGGGTTAACTAGGGGGATTTTGGGTAGTTGATAAAAAAATGAAAACTAATGGTGTTGAAAAGAAAATGGGTTAGTCCTAATGCCTCTATCATTTACTTACATGGGTTTAAGTTGGTAAGGACCGGGAATGTATCGTCGTGGCAAGTTCTAGAGTCGTAAGAACCAAGAGGCTATTCACACAAGAAACGAAAAATGAGCATTTAGTTTAAAGATTTATGCTTATATGCTCAGTAAAGGCTTAAAACTCACTTATTGTGGGAATGGGTTTATAATGTGATCAAGTATATATAATCAAATTTTAACTAGATTTGTCATGCCGTTTCATAATTTCTTATGTTGGTTCTTTTTATCACGACGCTATCTGTTGTAAATTTGTAAAAATATAAACTTTTTAGAACTTGTTATTCCCAAATTAAACCAAGAATATCCATTGTACTGATTGTAATAATATTTATATTAACAGAAAAAAAAAAGAACCATCTTCTCACATAAAAGCTGTAGTTTGGGGGTGTCCAATTTGGACAAAAAGGACGCATAGATTTGATGTGTAAAGTAAAGAAAGAAAAACATAACATAATAAAAAACCAAATATTGTGTACTTCCCTTGTATCCTCGATGCCTCTTTGTCTTGTTTTATATACACATTTAAAAAGATAGATCTTGTTTTGATATCTATAGATATCTCACGATTTGATAGCTAGAGTACAGGCATTTATGACAATTATTTAAAGGATGTAACGTCAAAGAGGCGAGCAAGTGAAACAAGACTTTTGTAATGTAAATAAGGCTCATTTAAATAACGTTTTCTAATTTAAATAGTGTTTTTTTTACTATGCTACACTTACCCTACACTCTTGCAACAAACATAATTATTTAACAGTTATAATTTGTAAGCCTAATTTGTAATTACAAGTTGGTGTCAACAGCCTAACACAAGGTATATATATGCATAAAAAATTCTAAACAAAAAACTAATCGTGAAAAAGTAATATTCTGATAATATATATATATATATATATTAACAAACGACACGTTGGGTAAAAAAAAGGGAGAGAACAAATCAAAACTTCACAACTTTTATATTCACACATCCCCCTATGCATAAATAGATGTGATATGATAATCATTATATATATAGGGGACGGATCATTAGAAAACTAGTTTAAATGAGAAAACCAAAAAAACTAACTAAAAACCCTAAAAACATACCAATTTTTTTTACATTTTTTTATAAAAAATCGCTACATTTTATGAATGGAAAAAAATTTCAAAAAAAAAATATTTTTTTTTGTTGTATTGCACATATGATGCACATTTGCAGTACACATATAATGCACATGTGCAGTACTACAATTTTTTTTGTTTTTTTGAAATTTCTTTTATATAAAAATAGTGATTTTTTTATAAAAAATTGTAAAAAAAATAGGTATGTTTTTACCTTTTTTAGTTAGTTTTCTAGTTTTCTCATTTAGATATAGTTTTCTCATGATCATCTCCATATATATATATAGGAGAAGGATCCGTTAGGAACCACCCTTTATTGCGAGAAACGCGAGAACCAGTGTGAACACAAACAGTAATACCTAAAAAAATCTAAAAAACACTCAAAAAAAAAATTTTATTATTTTTTTGGGAAAAATCGCTATATTTCCTTTATAATAAAAAAAAAGTTTTCAAAATTTTTTTTTTCGAGTAACAGTTATCCATGCACATGTGCATTTTTATAATTTCTTTGATAAATTCCGTAATTCATTACAAATATTATACAATTGCACTTTTATTTACACTACAACGTGTAATACACTATTTTTTACGTTAACAATATTAGAAATTCACATGTGCATCTATATGTATCAACATGAAATTAGGTGTGTTGGTACACTACTTTCTCTTTAATCTATCATTCCATCCATAATACACAAATATGAACATGTGCATTTTTGTCATTTCTTTAACAAATTCCGTAATTCATTACAAATATTATACAATTGCACTTTCATTTACACTACCATATGTAATACACTACTTTTTACATTACCAATATTAGAAATGCGCATGTGCATCTATATGTATCAACATGAAATAAGGCGTTTTGGTACACTACTTTGAATACACTTTCCCTTTCATCTATCATACCAACTATAATACACTACCATTACCTTCTACCATCCATAATACAATACCATCACCTCCTACCATCCATAATACAATACCATTACCAATATTTTCACTTTATTACATGTATACCAACACCATTTATACCATCCACTCAACATATTACATCATAAATTGACAACTTTAACCAAACCATCAACCACTAGATATAACTAACCAAAAAACATGTATATGGGCCTACTTCTCCATTCAAAATCACAAACTTTTTGTACCAAAACATGTTATATCATGGTTATACCTAATGATGCACATGTGCATTTTGAATATTGGTAATGTAAAAAGTAGTGTATTACGAATGGTATTGTAAATTAAAGTGCAATTGTCTATTACTGATAACGTATTACGGAATTTGTTGAAGTAATGATACATATGCACATGTGCATGGATAACTGTTACTAGAAAAAAGGTTTTTTTTTTGGCTAAGTAAATATAGCGATTTTTTTTAAATATTAAAAAAAATTTGAGTGCTTTTTGATTTTTTTTAGATTTTATTTTGTGTTCACATTGGTTCTCGCGATTCTCGTAATAAGGGTGGTTCTCGCATGAACCTTACCCTATATATATTAACAAGCTGCACGTTGTGTAAAAAAAGGACGGAAGAATCAAAAGTTCACAACTTTAATATGAATGACAGCAAGTGTAAAGAAAAAGTGTACATGTGACTACAAATTAACAGCCATGAAAAAAAATGTACTGATAAAAATGCATATACGTACAAAATAGGGGGTTTGGCGGGAAAATAAAAGGAAGTGAATAAACTATGTATAAGTTACATAGGCAAGTTACATTTATAAATGAAGCACATGTCTTACATTTACCCAAACCCGGAGATCCAAAAAAAATCTATGTAACTTCTTACAGATATATAATATAATTATGTTACTGCCCAATCTAGCCAGTATAACCATATAATTCTCTTCTTCTTTCGAATTTCTTGCTTGCGAACAAATAGTTCACCTTGCAAGTTGTTGATGTTCCTCAAAAGACCTGGTATAATCTTAGTTGACCGTAGGCACATCGGTGGGTTGACCCAACCAATGAAAGGGCAGCTGCTGGGCTACATTAAAACATGGGGGAAAACACGATTAGAACATACATTTAGTTATTTAGGTGGGGTTCGATTTTTTTACCTTAAACGGACATGAATAGAACCTTCTTCCTGGGTTCTCATCTGTCCATGATGTGCGGATGGTAGCAATCCTCCCATATGAACACCTTTTCATCTTTTTAGAGAGGTCAATGAATTGTAAAGAAAAAATGGGATAATAAATGGAATATTTGAATATGTTTGGGATGATGGATCTACTACAAGAAGGAACTATAATAGTGAATAACATACCTGGGGGTTTGTGTGTGGGTCTACTATAATAACATATTGTGTAGCGGGGAAATAAGATTTACAGTCAACATCAAAAAGTGCCTCATCTAACCACATCTCATCATGGGATGGTGTTTGAGGTTTAGTATTAGTAAGTAGGTCACTTATAAGCTTGGCATCCATAGCAAGATTTTCTTCAACAGTTGGCGGTGTTGACGCAAGAGACGGGGTGTTCGGGATTTGAGTAAACTCTGGGTTGCCATCCAATCTCGTAGTTTGGAGTTCGAATGAAAGACTTCTCCGTAATCGTTTGATAACCCGTTTTGATGTTCCTCAAAAGAGCTGGTATAATGTTAGTTGACCGTAGGCACTTCGGTGGGTTGACCCAACCAATGAAAGGGCAGTTGTTGGGCTGCATTAAAACATGGGGGAAAACACGATTAGAACATGCATTTAGTTATTTAGGTGGGGTTTGATTTTTTTACCTTAAACGGACATGAATAGAACCTTCTTCCTGGGTTCTCATCTGTCCATGATGTGCGGATGGTAGCAATCCTCCCACATGAACACCTTTTCATCTTTTTAGAGAGGTCAATGAATTGTAAAGAAAAAAAGGGGATAATAAATGGAATATTTGAATATGTTTGGGATGATGGATCTACTACAAGATGGAACTGTAATAGTGAATAAGATACCTGGGGGTGTGTGTGGGGGTCTACTGTAATAACCGTAATCAAGATGGAATCAAAGGAAAACTCAAGTCGAGGAGGGTTTACCGTCGGTTTCGAAGGAGGAGAGGAGAGGTGAGAGAGTGAGTTTAGGGTTTTCCATTTTAGGTTTTGAAGACTATGGACGGTTACGCGTATAATAATATTGAGATCTTACTGGGCCATAAATGGATTTGGGCAGAAGGCCTTCTTGGCGAAGTATCAAACTTCGTCGAGTGAGGTAATGTCGAAGTATTAAACTTCGTCATTCAAGTTCGTCAAGTGTAGCGATGATGAAAGACTATCTTCGTCGAGAAGAGTTTGTGACGAAGATTCTAAACTTCGTCAAACATGAGGATGAATGTGCTATGTCTATAAACCTTAAGCAGTTCATAAGTTTTTATTAACCAACCAAGCATAATAATACATTAATCATTTAAAACTCATGTACAAGTTACAATGCAAAATGAATTATGAAAACGGAGTTATGAAACAAGTAATGCGTAGAGGAAAGACCTTGAAAACTCGGGTTGTCACATCATCCCCAACTTGAAAGAAATTTCATCCCGAAATTTGATGAGTAATCCAAGGCAACAAGGTGCTAGATCAGGATGACTGTGGATTTTCCTCGGGTGCCACATCATCCCCAACTTGAAAGGGAATTTCGTCCCGAAATTCACCAGTTGCATCATGATTAGATTCTTCAGTTGGGAAGAGGTGAGGATACTTGAGCTTCATTTGATCTTCGCGTTCCCACTTGAACTCCGGTCCACGTCTTGAGTTCCAACGAACTCTCACGATCGGGATTCGGCTATGCTTACGGACCTTGACTTCACGATCCATAATTTCGATAGGTTCTTCGACAAACCGCAACTTGTCGTCAAGTTTTAGCTCTTGAAACGGTACCACAAGTGTTTCATCTGACAAACACTTCTTCAACTGTGAATCATGGAAAACATCATGAACGTTACCCAACTCAGCTGGTAATTCGAGCTTATACGCCACCTTACCAATTCGTTCCAGAACTTTGAATGGCCCGACATAACGCGGATTAAGCTTGCCGCGTTTCCCAAAACGACCACGCCCTTCCACGGTGAGACTGTTAGCATAACGCGATCGCCTACAGCAAACTCCAAAGGTTTCCTATGCTTGTCAGCGTAGCTTTTCTGACGGTCACGCGTTGCCATCATACGATTTCTGATTTGTAATCTTCTCAGAAGTTTCGAGCACAAGCTCTGGGCCCGTGATTTGGCTGTCACCCACTTCAGCATAACGCGTAAACGCAATCAGTTTAATGCGACAAACACTCCGAGATAGTGACATAGGATTAACATACCTTAATTAACCTTTACATAACTTAGAAATAAGTTTTGGATGGTTTGGTGTGCCGAAATCAAGTTTATTCGCTTATAGGGACTAATTTCGACAAACTATGAAAGTATGCCGATTCGTACAGTAACGAACATTCCAGAATATGATCATAAGTTAAACATGCCCTAAATATCCTTTACATGGCATAGAAATAGGCTTTGAGATGTTTGGTGCACAAAAATAAACTTTGTTGATCAATAGGGACTAAAAGGGTCAAAAAGTGCATAAGTTTGCATTTTCGCGCATATCTTACGTTCTCAATATATCCGGACATCCAAAAATTTATGTAATCATTAAAGTATTATATTTTAGTGATTGGCGTGATAAAATTTCATTCGTCGCTTAATTTGGATAGTTTTTGCGTCCGTTACGACTTCCGTCGTAATTAACCGAACAACGCAACCATACGACCAAACGAGCCGATATCCGAGATATTTTTGAGCACATTTTAAGTTCCCTATACTTTAACTTCATTTTAGAGCTTTGAAATGGGTTTAACGGAGCTTAAACGCGTCAAAAATGCATAAAAAACCAAGTTTGGGGCTGCAGGGACTAAATCTATCATTTTTGAAAGTTGCTGGTCTGCAAGGTCCTTACGGACCGTATGGACATATGCTTATGGTCCGTAAGTAGTCTCCAGCACATCAGAATTGCAGAAACATTGAATCTGGCCAATACCACTTGTTCCAATGGTTTTTAACCCCTAATTTGCATACTATGGACTGGTATTTGAGTGCCCCATGTATTTCAAAACCATGAGCCCAAGTGGAGGGCCAAGATCAAAGCTCGAATTGCGAGGAACGATCCTGACGGTTTACCGAATTCTATAAATACCCATGCCCTCCTCCCATTTTCTGCACACTTGATCTGAATTACACTCTAAGTTGGAGCCTTTGCTTTATACCTGAGTGATTTGGATCAAGATCTTCCTAGCTTGGACCCTTTGTAAGCATTCTTTCGTTCTTTTATGCGTTTTAAGCACGAAAGTCAAACTGTGTTTGACTTTCTGCTTTGACCAGGTTATGGTCAATACAAAGTTCATTTGAACTTTGCAACGTGAGCGTAATGGTTATAGTCCCGTGTGACTAAACCTACTGATTACCACGTTGACTAGGCATAGTGACGAGTCGTAGTTTCGGCCAAAATGCGTGTTCATGCGTATTTTATAACCAAACTACTCTTGGGTATCAAAACCGTTTGTTTTGATATCAAAACCTATTTTCCAACTTAACTAAACGTGTTTTAACATGTTTAGCTCGTCACTTTTAGATTAGTGCTTGTGTAGAATGGTAAGTCAAGCGGTCTAAACCACCGCTTAGACTTTCAAACTAGACCCGTTTGGTCGATCATTAGGATCCGACCAAGCATATTAGTGACCATAGTTGTATAGGGAATAACCTTCCGAGGTTATACCTTATGGTCACATAGTTTAAGTAGTTGTATGATAGGTAGTTTATATGCCTTAGGTAAAATGACCAAAATACCCTTTTCATGTATAATTGAATTTTAAGCATATGTAACATAAACTTTTGTCACTTAATTGATTATGCAACATGTTTAGGCATATAGTTCTTGTCATAGGACTAGTTAGACGTCTCGAACGCGCGTTTGCGAGAACGACTCGTTAAAGTAGCGTAAGCTACCTTAATGGGTCGTAATGGGTCATAAGCACTTAGGTTAGGTTTCGATTTAGTATGTAGGCTTTGTTAAACCATGTCATATGAGTTTCAATACTCATTTGGTGTATGAAACCTCATCCTATCCGATCTTCCGACTTATGTCCGGTTTATTTATATAGTTATTAGCTTTCCGATTGATTCTGTACTCCCTCTAGCTTTGCTTGGTTGTTGTTCAAGACTTCTAAGCATTCTCAGGTGAGTACATAGTTCCCCTATTTTACTATTTTCAAATGTTTTGGGGTGATTCATATGTGAAATGATTTCGATGTTTTAACGATGGTTTCGAAAATGGTTAAAATAGTTTATATTAAATTAATAACGATTTTGATAAGTGAACAAACTTGTTGGTTGTATTTACATAACGAATAACATTCATTAGTTTTGCCGAACCGACCAGTATTAGGTTATGGTACCATAGGATGTGACAAATCTCGTTATCAGACTGCACCCATGGTTATGTGTGGGTTAGGTGGGTAACGACTGAATCTGTGATTGTTAATTTACCCTTTGGTGGTTTATTAATGCGAGAAGCGAGATAGTCGAGCCGCGAAGGTTTGGATGTTATTAGCGAGACGATCAAAAGTAGTTTATAATTAAAACGAAAATGATTTAAACGACTGAAGCGATTTTAACGAGTTAAACGATTTGGGTAAACGATTGGTTTTTGGTTAGTGATTAGATAACGGGACGGGTGTAATGTGATGAAAGCATGGTGGATACGCCGCTGGTACTTCCTATATATAAGTGTTTTCATCATATTACATACAGTGGCGTTATTTAGTTCACTTGGGTAAACGATTCTGAAACGATGTCACATAACGATGTTTTCTGAATAATATAAACCATACGAGTTTTATTAACGAGTTTTTACGAGATGCTTTACAATTTGATTTAATTAAATAAATGTTTTGGGTTAAGAATCATGGCTACGAGATTTTACAAATTATAACCAACTTGATTTGAGTTGGTTAATTATGTCGCAATACTATACTTTTCAAAACAAGTTTTTAATTAAGTATTGCAACATGTAAACTAGCCATGAATCCGACACTCTCAAAAACCTATGTACTCGCCAGCATTTCTTTGCTGACTTTGTTTTCACATATGTTTCAGGTGTTTTTGAATGATGTTGATTGCTAGGATGCATGCTCACATAGGACTGGACGAGGCCTTAGTGACTTAATAACAATGATAGACTATGTTTAACTTGTTTGTTTAGATTTCAAGATAATGTAAACGTTTAATGTTTAATAAAACAAAACTTAAATTTCTGTGTGTTTTGAAACAATGATTCTGTTACAACACTCCCCGATGATTCCGCCGCAGTTTGGTTGTTTTAACGCGGTCAGGGTGTGACAAAGTGTCTCTCCCAACCTTTACCAAAATCGATAACACATGCCCGCAGCATGTCTTCCAGTGTCTTGATCGTCCACTCACTCTGACCATCCGTTTGAGGGTGATAGGCAGTGCTCAAGTCAAGACGTGAGCCATATGATTTGTGCATCGCTTGCCAAAAATCGGATATGAAGCGCGGATCACGATCAGAAATAATGGAGGTTGGCACCCCGTGCCTGGAAACTACTCCTTTAGATAGATACCAGCTAGCTGCGAGAACTTATCGGTTTCTTTGATTGCGAGGAAGTGCGCAGATTTTGTAAGACGGTCAACGATCACCCAAATGGTATTGTTCCCGTTTTGAGTTCTTGGCAAACCAGTGACGAAATCCATGGCAATTTGCTCCCATTTCCACATAGGTATCTCCGGTTGCTGAAGCAGACCAGAGGGTTTTTGGTGTTCCACCTTGACTTTCGTACACGTCAAACACTTACTTACATAAGTCGCGATGTGGGCCTTCTTCTTCGGCCACCAGTACAAGACTTTGAGATCCTGATACATCTTATCCAAACCCAGATGAACAGAGTATCGAGACTTGTGTGCTTCATCCATCACAAGATCTCTAAGGTTACCATACAGAGGAATCCATATTCGTTCCATGAAATAGTAGATGCCGTCAGATCTCTCTACAAGTCGTTTTTCCATGCCCCGCAAATACTCAGCTTTAAGGTTTTCTTCTTTCAGTTCCTCAGTTTGTGCAGAACGGATCTGGTCAGGTAAGTTAGAATGGATGGTGAGTTGCAAGGCTCGAACACGTTTGGTTTCATTTCCTTTCGACTAAGGGCATCAACTACAACGTTAGCCTTGCCTGGATGATACTTGATTTCACAGTTGTAGTCGTTTAAGAGTTCTACCCAGCGACGCTGTCGCATATTTAATTCCTTCTGGTCAAAGATATGCTGAAGGCTCTTGTAGTCGGTATAAATAGTGCATGTAGTACCGTATAAGTAATGCCTCCAGATTTTTAATGCAAAAACCACTGCCCCAAACTCTAAGTCGTGAGTCGTGTAGTTCTTCTCATGAGTCTTCAATTGACGAGAGGCGTAAGCTATCACTTTCTCGCGTTGCATCAGCACGCAACCGAGACCTTGAATAGAGGCGTCACAGTACACTACAAAATCTTCGGTACCCTCAGGTAAAGACAAAATCGGTGCACTGCAGTGTTTTTGTTTCAGAAGCTGAAAGGCGTCTTCCTGTTTCGTCCCCCAAGAATACACTATACCCTTATGAGTCAGAGTAGTGAGGGGTTGAGCGATCTTTGAAAAACCCTCAATGAATCTTCGATAGTATCCAGCAAGACCAAGGAATTGTCACACCTCCGAAGGATTCTTTGGTGTTGCCCAATTTCTGATAGAGTCGATCTTGGCAGGATCCACGTGTATCCCCATTTCATTAAAAATGTGGCCAAGGAAGTGTACTTCTAGAATCCAGAAGTCACACTTAGAAAATTTCGCGTAAAGCTGCTCCTTTCTCAGGAGCTCCAAGATAAGACGCAAGTGCCGCTAGTGCTCCTCCTTGCTCTTAGAATAGATTAGAATGTCTTCGATAAACACGATGATAAAATCGTCAAGGTATGGTTTACATACACGGTTCATGAGATCCATGAATACCGCTGGTGCGTTCGTCAACCCAAATGGCATAACCAGGAACTCATAATGGCCATACCATGTGCGGAAAGCTGTTTTTGGAACATCCTCCTCTCGGACTCTCATCTGATGATAGCCTGATCTTAGGTCAAGCTCGACCCTTGCAACTGGTCGAACAGGTCGTCAATGCGAGGTAGAGGATAACGGTTCTTGACTGTCACTTTGTTGAGTTCACGATAATCTATACACACGCGAAACGACCCGTCCTTCTTCTTCACAAACAAACTAGGGCTCCCCAAGGCGAAGAACTGGGTCGGATAAAGCCTCTATCCAACAGTTCTTGGAGTTGATTGGACAATTCTTGCAACTCTCCAGGTGCAAGACGATAGGGTGCACGCGCAATCGGAGTTGCTCCTGATGTAATATCAATTTGGAACTCCACCTGACGATGTGGAGGTAAACCTGGAAGTTCCTCGGGAAAAACATCAGGAAACTCCCGCACAACTGATAAATCTTCGATTTTCTTCTCTTCAGGCCGAGTATCAGTAACAAGCGCAAGAATAGTAGGGTAGGCCATCCGTAAACACTTCTGACCTTTCATATACGAAATAATGCTAACGGTTGCACCACCTCGATGACCCTGAACGGTTAACGGTTCCCCACTGGGGAGGGGCATGCGCACAATCTTCTCCTTGCAAAGTATGTCGGCTTGGTGTTTTGATAACCAATCCATACCAACAACTATATCAAAGCTACCAAGAGTGATGGGAAGAAGGTCAATGTCTAACACTTGACCTAGAGGATCGAGTTTACACCCTAAGAGTACATGTGTGGCTTCTATCGACTTGCCATCAGCTAATTCCACTTCGTGTTTGTTTACAAGAGGCGCAGGAGTTAACCTGTCACACCCCGACCACGTAAAACAACGAAACATGGCGGAAACGTCGGGGAGTGTTGTAACAGAATCATTGTTTAACAACCATGGATTAAATAAATTTCGTTTTATTGAATTATTGAACTCATTGTTTTATTACCAATCAGATAAATCCAAATATTATCTTTCAAGTTTTAAAGTCCCAAGGCACGAGTCCATCCTATGTGTAGCATACATCATCAATCATCACATAACAGCACCTGAAACATGTGTAAAAATAGGTACGTCAGCATAAAAATGCCTGTGAGTTACATAGGTTTTATTTTAATAGGATTCATGACTTGTAAGTTTAAGGAAAATATGTTTAATAAAAAATAGTCATGAACCTTAAAATATTTTCTTTTATAAATCATATTACTAGTAATAAGAAAATCAGATGATATAAAGAAAGATGCATAAATAAATAATTTAGTAAAAATGAGTTCGTAAAAAATATATAGTTTGTAAAACAATATTTTGATAAAAAAAGGTTTATAGTATATATAAATATAATTTGGTTTTAAGAAAGTCGAATAAGTAATATATTAAAATATATTTCAGTTCCAAAATCGTTAGACAAATAGTATATTAAATATACTTTAGTCGTCAAAATAATAATTTTCAGTAGTATATCAAAAGTATACTTTGGTTTTATTAATAACATATTAAACTATGTTTTGGTTTTATAACTAACATATCAAAATATGCTTTGGTTTTATGAATAACATATTAAACTATGTTTTGGTTTTATAACTAACATATCAAAATATGCTTTGGTTTTATAAATAACATATTAAACTATGTTTTGGTTTTATAACTAACATATCAAAATATGCTTTGTTTTTATGAATAACATATTAAACTATGTTTTGGTAATTAACAAAATATATGTTGGTTTTGTACAATATCACATATGAGAGTATATCAAACTATACTTTTGGGAGTATAACAAAATATACAATAAAAATGTGATTTAAGAATTCAACCAAACCTGAGTGCATCAAACTACACCTTTGAGACTATAGAAATACCACAAAGGCAATCTCTATTTGGATAAAATTATCGGTTTCTGACATTCCATGACAACAGGAATGGGGGGTCTAATCCTATAGCGCTATATCATACTACCAATAGGTTGGTGAACATAAAATAAGTACTATCCAACAATTTAATTTTATAATCTTTGGAAAAATTAGTGTTTAAATCATGAATAATCATTCAGTTTGTCAAAAGATAAGTATTAATACGTATAATCAATTATACTTTGAAACCATGAACATAACAAATAGGTACACATGCTTCACCCCACAATATTGAAAACAGTAAAAGAGGGGACTATGTACTCACTTGAGAATGCTTAGAAGTCTTGAACAACAACCAAGCAAAGCTAGAGGGAGCACGGAATCAAACGGCACCTAATATAGGTAACTATGTAAATAAACCGGACCTAAATCGGAAGATCGGATAGAATGAGGTTTCGTAAACCAAATGAGTAAGGGAACTCATGTAATATGGTTTAACAAAGCCTACATTCTAAAACGAAACCTAACCTAAGTGCTTACGACCCATTACGACCCGTTTAGGTAGCTTATGCTACTTTAACGCGACGTTCGCATAAAACGCGTTCGGAACGCCTAACTAGTCCTAGGACAAGTATTATATGCCTAAACATGTTTAATTATGTTGCATAATCAGTTAAGTGATAAAAGTTTGGGTTACATATGCTTAAATATCAATTATGCATAAAAAGGGCATTTTGGTCATTTTCCTAAGGCATATAAACTACTTATCATACAACTACTTAAACGATGTGACCATAAGGTATAACCTCGGAAGGTTATTACCTATACAACTATGGTCACTAAACATGTTTGGTCGGATCCTAATGATCAACCAAACGGGTCTAGTTCGTAAGTCTAAGCGGTTATTTAGACCGCTTGACTTACGACTCTACATAAGAACTAAACCTAAAAGTGACGAGCTAAACATGTTGAAACATGTTTAGTTAAGTTAAAACAAGTTTTGATATCAAAACAAAGTGTTTTGATACTCAAGAGTAGTTTGGTTACAAAATACGTATGAATACGCATTTTGGCCGAAACTACGACTCGTCACTACACCTAATCAACGTGGTAATCAGTAGGTATAGTCACAAAGGACTATGACCATCGTGATTACGCTCACGTTGCGAAGTTCAAATGAATTTCGTGTTGACCATAAACTGGTCAAAGCAGAAAGTCAAACAAAGTTTGACTTTCATGCTTAAAACGTGTAAAAGAACGAAAGAGGACTTACAAAGGGTCCAAGCTAGGAGATTTGATCCAAAAATACTTAGGTATGAGGTTTTGAACCCCAACTTATAGTGAATTCAGATCAAATTGTGCAGAAAAATAGAAGTGGGGTAGGGTTTATATAGATTTCGTAGAACCGTTAGGATCGTTTCTTGAAATCCGAGCTTTAATCTGGACCGTACAAGTGCACCCACTGTTTTGTAAACCTAGGGGCATCCAAAACCAGCCCATAGAATGGAAGAAACCATGTGCAAAACAATGGGAGCAGCTGGGTTTTCAGAAAATGAAGTCTGCTGACCTGATGATAGCTTACGGACTGTATAGGTCCCCATACGGACCGTATGGTGCTTATTTGGTGGCAGTAAGTTTCAGCAATAGGCAGAACAGACCCCTGCACCTCCAAACTTGATTTTTGATGCGTTTTGGCATGTTTAGGCCCCGTTAACCTCACTTCAAGGCTCTAAAATGAAGTTGAAGTATACGGAACATGAAATGTGCTCAAAAATATGTTGGATGTCGGTTCGTTTGGTCGTACGGTTGCGTTGTTCGGGTAATTACGACGGAAGTCGTAACGAACGCAAAAACTATCCAAATTGAGCGACGAATGGAATTTTATCATGACAAACACTAAAATAAAATATTTTAATTCTTACATAAATTTTTGGATGCCCGGATATATTCAGAACGTAAGATATGCGCGAAAATGCAAACTTATGCACTTTTTGACGCTTTAATCTCTATTGATCAAGAAAGTTTATTTTTGCGCACCAAACACCTCAAATCCTATTTCTAAGCTACGTAAAGTATATTTAGGGAATATTTAACTTATGATCAAGTTCTGGAATGTTCGTTACAGTACGAATCGGCATACTTTCATAGTTTGTCGAAATTAGTCCCTGTAAGCGAATAAACATGATTTCGACACACCAAATCTTCCAAAACTTATTTCTAAGTTATGTAAAGGTTATTTAAGGTATGTTAAGCCTATGTAACTGTTCTGAAGTGTTTGTTGCATTAAACTGGTTATATTTACGCATCAGATCGCGTATAACCTTCCAGAAAGCGATTTGGAGCTCGAAATCGAACAAGAATTGATATGTGCAAACGATACACATATTTATACAAATCCCAAGTATGAAATATAATATTTCCTTGGTTTGGTATTTTTTTAGTGGTTGAAGTGACACAGGTGTCACAGTCTCCCCTACTTTAGCAAATTTCGTCCCGAAATTTAATTTTAGAGGAAACTTGTAAAGACAACTGTGATGGTTTCGCTTTTGAATGAATTCCTCGAACCCTAAGTATAACTCTGGGCCATATTTGGATTCTTAGCGAAATTGTCAACTATCAAAGTGAAGTCCTTGTAGTAACAAAACATGGAGTTTCGAACTACGGACAGAAGAACGTTTCTTATGAAGACTTATCATAGGAAACTTGTGTGTGCTTGAAATCAGAATTGGAGAGTGTAAGATAAAATGACATTGGTCAAGGTCCAGGACTTCTAGTAACTTAAATAACGCTATGTTCGCAATGTAATAAGGAACACTTATATATAGGAAGTACCAGCGGCGTATCCACCATGTCCTTTCTACATTGTTCCCGTATCGTTAGTCTTGTCACTATAGGTCTTAACACATGACGAAACTTGTTGTGGTTTCTGTGCACGGAATTCCATAATTATGTATGCATCCATAATTACGTAATTCCTTGCACAGCCCACACAGTTCATTTTATAATGCGTAGGGGAAAAATCAATTGAATAAACATAATGTGACTTGATTAGATCACCAGTGGATCTTTTTAACTAGATCAACGAACGATCTTTTTAACTAGATCAACACATGATCTCCTTAACTAGATCGTTGTACGATCTCCTTAAATAGACCACTTAAGGGATCTTTTCAATTATATCATCACATGATATTCCTAACCAGATTTTTAAATCAATCTGTTTAACTAGACCACTCAAAGGGTCCAATTATCGATTAGTACTTCATAATCCAAGGGACTTAACTACAACGTAGAAGTCCATTAAGGATTTAAGATAGTACCTTTGGGTATCCTACTATGAATCCCTCATATTGAGATATGGAAGATTCTACGAGGATTTGGATAATGAATATTCAGATTACACAAAGACATAAAGAAATCACATAAGCACATAATCATATAATTATTTAATTTGTTATCTTTGGACACAGGTAATTAAAGCATACCAGGCATCCAATCCGTGGATTTCATTTGGCACTTTAAACATAAGGATCTAATTAGGAAGATCTTAATAGGAATTTGTCTTTGTTTCTTAACAAGAAACGAGTATTTAAGATTTTTGGGGAGATCACAAGTGATCATAAAAATGACAGAACCATACGAGTAGTTTGTCTTGGTGTCGGTATCGAAAGGTTGTATCAAACATTCACACAATCGTATCAGTTTCGCAAAATAAAATTGAAACAACAAATTTTATTTATATAACAGCCGGATTGTCTGAAACGTCAAAAAATAACAACCAAGGAATTACAAAAGACTAAATGTTTACTGCCGCATCATTGTTCGCGTTTGCCTCATTGATGTTAAACATTCGTCCACGCGCTGGATTTGCGTTAACAAGTCTTGGGAAATTGTTTCTGTAGTGAGTAAGATCACCATAGTTATAACATGACCCACGAGGAAACCGTGCTTGAACAACAGCATGATTGGCAGCAGCTTGGTTAGCATAACGGCAGGTATTGATCAAATATCCCAATCGCCCACAATGAGTACATTTGTGACACTGCACTTGCTCCAGATGATGACGGTTGCACTTGTTGTACATAGGTGCGGTACCAACATAATTTTTCCTTGCACGAGACTGTGTTGGCTGGTTTGGTGCAACCTGATTGTTCTGAGCAGTTATGGCGCAGTTCTGAGAATCCTTGCGCTTCTTCTTCTTGGGTGTCTCGGCCTGTTTGTCCTTGGGTTCTTCTTGTGCAGTCTTGTTAGATGGTCTCAGGTCACCCTTCCAAAAAAGCTTACCCTTCCTGATCTGAGTCTCAGTCAGGGTAGCAGATAATTCAATAGCCTGCCTGACGGTAGTAGGGTTGCTACCAGTAACAATTTCCAGGACTAGGTCAGGAAGACCATCAATGTACTTTTCAATCGCCTTTTCCACAGGCGTAACCATAGCAGGACATAACAAGCTCAGCTCCTCATAACGATCAGTATAGGCTCGATGTTCACCACTGTCTTGCTTTAGATCGTCAAATTCCCTTTCCAACGCCCTAAGCTCATGACGAGGACAGAACTCCTTCATCATTAGAGCTCGAAGATCTTCCCAAGTTTGAGCTAGTGCCACATCAGCACCCCTATCACGCATCACCCCATTCCACCATGTAAGTGCGCGCTTCTCGAACACACTGGATGCAAACTTAACCTTACGCTCATTCGGGCATTGCACATGCCTGAATGTGCTCTCCAAACTTTCGAACCATTGCAGGAGCGCGGTTGCTCCTTGAGACCCAGAAAACTTCAAAGGTTTAGCAGAGTTGAAGGTCTTGAAATTACACTGAGCATTGTTGTTATTGTTATTGTATATCTGATGGATCTCAGTTACTAAGCCCGGAAGCACATCAGCCATTTGCTGAGCGACAAGGGTTGCGACTTCTTTATTAGTTTGAGGTTGTGCTTCTCGTCGAGGAGGCATTGTCTAAAAAGAACAAGAAAACATGAGGGGAAACAAGTGAAATTGTATTGGGTAAGAATGTTATAATTACCAACCAAAAGGCATAGGTGATGGTCATTTGTTCGAACCACGAAGCGAACAAACAACATACAAAAGCTGAATCAAAGTAAATAGGTCTTCATAATTTATCGCGAAGACATGCTCGCCTATAAGTGGACACTCACCCCAAGAGTTCCCAGGTAAGAGTGACTGGTCCGATACTGTGGATTTGTACGAACACTCTAGCCTTAGACAGAAGACTCAGGGTACAGGCACCCACCCTTCCAGTTTGCACGTGTTCACATTATTTAGATCCAAACTTTGATGAGATTTTTGAAAACTTACAATCAAAACCTAGTAATCAATCATCCTAGAACAGATGATTAGTTTTCAAAGCGGAATCGAAATTTGTGTTCTTATTGTGGTTGTCACCTAAGGATAAGTGACGGTATTGTTCTAAAACTAAACACAAGATAACTTGTGTTAGGGTCCTAGGAAGGTTATAGTCTAGGTCAAAGCATTACTAATAACCTAATTCCCTATAACCATTGGCTTTGATACAAAATTTTCTGTCACACCCCGACCACGTAAAACAACAACACGTGGCGGAAACGTCAGGTAGTGTTGTAACAGAATCATTGTTTCACAACCATGGATTAAATAAATTTCGTTTTATTGAATTATTGAACTCGTTGTTTTTTTACAAATCAGATAAATACAAATATTAACTTTCAAGTTTTAAAGTCGCTAAGGCACGAGTCCATCTTATGTGTAGCATACATCATCAATCATCACATAACAGCACCTGAAACATGTGTAAAAATAGGTACGTCAGCATAAAAATGCCTGTGAGTTAAATAGGTTTTATTTTAATAGGATTCATGACTTGTAAGTTTAAGGAAAATATGTTTAATCCAAAATAGTCATGAACCTTTAAATATTTTCTTTTATAAATCATATAACTAGTAATAAGAAACTCAGATGATATAAAGAAAGATGTATAAATAAATAATTTAGTAAATATGAGTTTGTATAAAATATATAGTTTGTAAAACAATATTTTGATAAAAAGGTTTATAGTATATATATAAATATACGTTGGTTTTAAGAAAGTCGAATAAGTAATATATTAAAATATATTTCAGTTCCAAAATTGTTAGACAAATAGTATATTAAATATACTTTTGTCATCAAAATAATAATTTTCAGTAGTATTAATACGTATAATCAATTATACTTTGTAACCATGAACATGACAAATAGGTACACATGCTTCACCCTAAAACATTGAAAACAGTAAAAGAGGGGACTATGTACTCACTTGAGAATGCTTAGAAGTCTTGAACAACAACCAAGCAAAGCTAGAGGGAGCACGGAATCAAACGGCACCTAATATAGGTAACTATGTAAATAAACCGGACCTAAATCGGAAGATCGGATAGAATGAGGTTTCGTAAACCAAATGAGTAAGGGAACTCATGTAATATGGTTTAACAAAGACTATATTCTAAAAAGAAACCTAACCTAAGTGCTTACGACCCATTATGACCCGTTTAGGTAGCTTATGCTACTTTAACGCGTCGTTCGCATAAAACGCGTACGGAACGCCTAACTAGTCCTAGGACAAGTGTTATATGCCTAAACATGTTTAATTATGTTGCATAATCAGTTAAGTGACAAAAGGCATATAAACTACTTATCATACAACTACTTAAACGAGGTGACCATAAGGTATAAACTCGGAAGGTTATTCCCTATACAACTATGGTCACTAAACATGTTTGGTCGGATCTTAATGATCGACCAAACAGGTCTAGTTCGTAAGTCTAAGCGGTTGTTTAGACTGCTTGACTTACGACTCTACATAAGCACTAAACCTAAAAGTGACGAGCTAAACATGTTGAAACATGTTTAGTTAAGTTAGAAAACAGGTTTTGATATCAAAACAAAGTGTTTTGATACAAAACAAAGTGTTTTGATACTCAAGAGTAGTTTGGTTACAAAATACGTATGAATACGCATTTTGGCCGAAACTACGACTCGTCACTACACCTAATCAACGTGGTAATCAGTAGGTATAGTCACGAAGGACTATGACCATCGTGATTACGCTCACGTTGCGAAGTTCAAACGAACTTCGTGTTGACCATAAACTGGTCAAAGCAGAAAGTCAAACAAAGTTTTACTTTCACGCTTAAAACACGTAAAAGAACGAAAGAGGACTTACAAAGGGTCCAAGCTAGGAGATTTGATCCAAAAATACTCAAGTATGAGGTTTTGAACCCCAACTTAGAGTGAATTCAGATCAAATTGTGCAGAAAAATGGGAGTGGGGTGGGGTTTATATAGATTTCATAGAACCATTAGGATCGTTTCTTGAAATCCGAGCTTTAATCTGGACCGTACAAGTGCACCCATTGTTTTGTAAACCTTGGGGCATCCAAAACCAGCCCATAGAATGGAAGAAACCATGTGCAAAACAATGGGAGCAGCTGGGTTTTCAGAAAATGAAGTCTGCTGACCTGATAATAGCTTACGGACCGTATAGGTCCCCATACGGACCGTATGGTGCTTATTTGCTGGCAGTAAGTTTCAGCAATAGGCAGAACAGGCCCCTACACCTCCAAACTTGATTTTTGATGCGTTTTGGCACGTTTAAGCCCCGTTAACCTCACTTCAAGGCTCTAAAATGAAGTTAAAGTATAGGGAACATGAAATGTGCTAAAAAATATATCAGATGTTAGTTCGTTTGGTCGTACGGTTGCGTTGTTCGGGTAATTACGACGGAAGTCGTAACGAACGCAAAAACGATCCAAATTGAGCGACGAATGGAATTTTATCATGCTAAACACTAAAATAAAATATTTTAATGCTTACTTAAATTTTTGGATGTCCGGATATATTCAGAACGTAAGATATGCGCGAAAATGCAAACTTATGCACTTTTTGACGCTTTTAGTCCCTATTGATCAAGAAAGTTTATTTCTGCGCACCAAATACCTCAAAGCCTATTTCTAAGCTATGTAAAGGATATTTAGGGCATATTTAACATATGATCAAGTTCCAGAATGTTCGTTACAGTACGAATCGGCATACTTTCGCAGTTTGTCGAAATTAGTCCCTGTAAGCGAATAAACTTGATTTCGACACACCAAACCTTCCACAACTTATTTCTAAGTTATGTAAAGGTTATTTAAGGTATTTTAAGCCTATGTCACTATTCCAGAGTGTTTGTTGCATTAAACTGGTTATATTTACGCATCAGATCGCGTATAACCTTCCAGAAAGCGATTTAGAGCTCGAAATCGAACAAGAATTGATATGCGAACACGATACACATATTTAGACAAATCCCAAGTATGAAATATAATATTTCATTGGTTTGGTATTTGTTTAGTGGTTGAAGTGACACAGGTGTCACACAACCCTAACTAACGACTGAACCCCAAAGACACATAACTCCAGTCGGCACCAGAGTCGAATAATACAGTAGCAAAAATACCTTTGATAGAGAACGTACCAGTCACAACATTGCCATCGTTTCTTGCATCACCTGCTCCAATCATAAACGCTCTACCGTGAGCGCCATTCCTACCGTTATTCCCATTGTTGTTGTTTCCCGCGTTGTTGTTCTGGCGATTACCCCCATTGTTATTGTTGGCATTTTGATTCAATTGTGGGAAATCCTTCTTGAAATGCCCTTCACTGCCGCACTGATAGCATCCCCTCTGATTACCCCGTTTCTGCTGGGGTTGTTGCTTCTGTTGCTGTTGCTGTTGTTGCTTGGGATGTGGAGCTCTACAGTCTTTTTCCATGTAACCCACCTTGTCACACCTTTGACACGCTCAGTTACACGAGCCATAGTGGTGGAAACCACACTTGTTGCACTTTGGTTGCTTCCTCGCATAAGAACCCAAAGTTTGGCTGTTGTTTTGATTCTGGTTGACTGAAGATGACTGACTGAAACTGCGACTGGTGTTGTTGCCAGGATTCTTTTGCGTCTGGTTCGAGTTACTCACCTTGTCTGCGTCATTCCATTTACGCTTGTTGTCAGTGGTGGGGGTAGCAATAGTAACAGTAGTAGCAGCAACACGTGGTGGCAGTGAGCCACGCTCCACCTCCTGATCAGTGATCTTATGAGCCAGCCTGATGATTCGTGGTAGGTTGTCGAGATTTGCTGCAGTGACTAATCCCTTAACTGGTGGTGCCAATCCCTTAATGTAGAGTTTGATCCTGCGGGGTGGTGGTCGGGATAGGTTAGGACACATGTTTGCCAGCTCGTGAGACCGTTTCGTATAAGCCTCGATCTCAGATACCTCCATCTTCAAATTATAGTACTCGTTTTCCAACTTTTGTACTTCATCACTAGGACAGTACTCCTCTCTCATCAGTTCCTTGAAATCATCCCAAGTAGTAGCGTTTGCCATCTCAATGCCCAGCATCTGCACCTGAGCATTCCACCAAGTTAAAGCACCGTCCTCCAAGGTGACAGAAGCAAACTTCATCCTGTCCCCAGCTGGACAGTTACACATAGCAAAAATGGACTCGGCTTTCTCAAACCAACGGAGCAGTCCCACGGGACCTTCAGCTCCACTGAAAGTTTGAGGCTTGCAATCCATGAACGTTTTGAACGTACACACAGGTGGATTGTTCTGGTTTTTATTCGCTTGCTGACCTAAGGACGAAAGAAAATACAGCACACGGGTAAGAATTGGGTATGCGATACAAGAATAAAGAGTATTTGGCATATGTCGTACCAACTTGATAGGCTGCCAAGGCCTCAGCCACACGTGTGTTAATCAAGTTTGTCAACTCGGCCTGAGTTATCGCAATGTGACCACGCCCATGGCCTCGTTCGCTCATGATTCTATATAAGAAAAGGGTAAAGGTTAAGAGTCGAGATAAGGTAGGAGTCAAACCTCACGATGACTTCTACAGACCGCTAGTTTTACATCAAACAACAGTGCGGAACCCCTTTCACACACGTTAAGCCTCACTGGCACTCATATGCACCCCACATTATTATTATTATGTGTGCACCCATAATAATAAGGCAATTTGCATGATTATCTCACTGCCTCTTAACTCGCACTAAAAGGTTCCTCTTATTCAATAATAAGACGAAAGATATTACAACACTGGGAATCACACAAGTCGAGGGGTAGTGTTAAACTATCAAGCATCATTAGAGCATGTAACATAAGTACTCACATCATGGTATGTAGTTTTATGTAAGTCGTGGGTGTGTGTCTACTAGGTAAGTAATGTATAAAAGTAAACATAGGACGAACCTTACAATCTGGAGCTGAGTGTCATGGTCATTTTCGATGTTGTTTGGTTATAGTCTGGTTTTATGAAAACGTTTTAAAACCTAGTTCACTATAACCTGGCTCTGATACCAAAGTGTCACACCCCAAAAAATACCGCAAGCGGAAACCCCCGCGAGGCGTGTGACGTACCAGGATCCAGCCACTAATCACATTGAACCATAGATACGTATTTAAAATAAAACTTTCCATTTAATAAAATTGTGCAATTCAATCATCAGATAGAAAATCAGCATGTTCAGAGGAAGCATAATAGTTGTTTAATAAGTTCAAATGAAAATGTTCAAAACAATGCAACATCAAGAAGCGTTCCAAATGCCACGACCCATGACCACTCCAGCTTCCCAGACAGCAAGTTCCATAACAGTATACCTAAGGACCTGCAAGCATGCAGAAAAGTGTATCAGACAACGCTGGTGAGTTCATAGTTTGTTTAACCGTTTGTTACCAAGTAGTGACTTATGATATGTTATGCTGATAATAACTCGATACCGCAGACGACTCCTTTTTGCCCTTCTCTAATGCTCTATCAAACATTGGCCATGACTTTTAAAGTTATTAGTTCGCGCCCGTCCTATCCAGGTACGTCGTGAGGGTGCCAAATCTAATAGCGCTATCAACTAATAACCCTGTTGCCCTACAAGCAACTAACCCGATACGATGATGGGACTTAAGTGATAGAAGTGAGTGTATTATCCAACATTAACATTTACTGAAAACCGTTTCATATCCTCTGCAAGGATATGTGTACGTGAAATCCGCCTCACATCCCCTACAAAGATGTGGGTTCTTTGTAAAACCGCCTCATATCCCCTATGAGGATATGGGTTTGAGAAAACCCGTTTCTGTGTTTATCTATTTGAGTGTTCCCACCGGACGCATGCTTGTTTTAAAAGAAGTGAACTCACCTTGGTTTGCTCGGTATGACTAGTTACTTGTTCACACTTAATCAGTCAAAGCCTATGGTGTTCATGTACACGTAATCAGTTTACATTCACATTCTTCACGTCTTATCATAGTGTACATTCATAACAATATCATCACGACAGATAGTAATCATTCAAATCTTGTTCACATCATAAGCTATATAAATTGTTACAACAGTTCAGTTTGTTTGCTAACAGCATCTCCACGAAGATTCAATTCTTCGTGGGATGTCACCACGGCGAAGGTTCCTCATGACGAAGAATCCCTTCTCGGCGAAGAATCAATCTTCATCGAGAGGGATGGTGACGAAGCTCCTACAGATGTTCGTCAGGGACCTGTCGGCGAAGAATCATTCTCCGTCGACGTGAATACTTCGTGGAGGGAGTGAACCTTCGTCGCTGCCCTTAACAATTTCAAAGTTTCCTTAATGCACATAACATAAATCATCACCCACCATTAAACCTAATCATGCCACTAAGAACCATAATCAATCAAGTCACCATCATCAACAACTCATCAATTCACTAGAATTCGTATTACTATTGGTGTGATAAACGGAAGGTGGTGAGGCGTTTCTATTTATAGAATTTTTTTGGCGCGTAGGTTAGGCGGGATGTTATTTTTATAACACAGAATGTAAATAACATTTATTCGGATGTAAAGTTTGGCGTTATATATAATGGCGTTTCATATTTTATGTTGTTTTTGTAGCCAGAGAGCTTAAATAAAAACAAAGAAAAAAGCACCCAGTGATAAAATTGGCGTTTTGTATTTATTTGGCGTTTTATTTTCTATGGCGTTTTATGTGAGGAATAGTTTTTTTACTTTTTTACCCTTAATGACGCGCGTCCACGTAATAAAATTGGTGTTATTTACTAAAATGTCACCGTGCCAGTCTAGTCCACATATTGTTTTGATCGGACGATCCATAAGCGTTCTCCCCGTTCTCATACTTTTGAGCGTTTTCTCTAAATCCTGACCCTATATGTGTGTGTGTGTGTGTGTTTTAAATGAAATACATCCAGAATATATTACAGATACATGATTTGTAAAATTGAAAAGCCGAATACTATATTTTCATGGAATCAGAGAAATTAAATGTAAGTTCATAAAATTTTCTAATATAAGGTTTTTAGACAAAATTGATAGTCACCGTGAAACAGTTTTCCATAAATTTAGTTTTGGGTCCAAGAATTAATGCTTTGGTCCATGAAGATATGACTTATAATCACAATGACTATTAATTTTTTCTAAAAACCTTATAGTTGAAAATTTTATGTGAACTTACATTTTATTTCTCCGAAATAATATAAGTCATATATTAGATGGGCCTTTAATAATAAATGAGATTGTGGGGTGGGCGAAAAAGACGAAAAAGGAGATCTTTGTATTTAAAGCGGATATTGAAAAATCCTATGATACGTTAAATTGGAAATTCCTTATTTCCATTTTAACGCATATGGGCTTTCCATTGAGATGGAAGAATTGGGTAATGGGATATTATTTAGCGGGAGAGGATCGATCCTTGTAAACGGAGCACCAACCGGTGAATTCCAGTACAAAAGAGGGTTAAGACAAGGGGATCCCCTATCCCCATTCTTATTTATAATTGCAATGGAAGCATTACACGTAATGATGGTGAAGGCCGAATCAACGGGAATATTCTCGGGGGTAAAGTTACCAGGGTAAAGAATAACAATGACTCATTTACTGTTCACGGATGATTCAATTTTTATGGGAGAATGGGATGAGAATAACATAAAAAATCTAAGAAGGATATTAAGATGTTACTACTTAGTATCCGGACTAAAAGTAAACCCGAAGAAAAGCCAAATTTTTGGTTTAGGGATTGAGGAGGAAGAGGTTATCTCAAAGGCGGCAAGCTTTGGGTTCAAACCAGGTAAATTTCCATTTACTTATTTGGGGTTAAAAGAAGGTGCAAATATGAATCGTATTCAAAATTGGAAGGAAGTCATAGACACATTTAATAGAAGGCTATCAAATTGGAAAGCAAAACTCTTATCTTTTTCCGGACGAGCAACCCTTGTGAAGTCAGTACTTGGAAGCTTACCAAACTACTACCTCTTGTTGTATAAATGTCTGATTGCCGTAATAAAAGTTTTAGAAGGAATAAGGAGGAAATTTCTATGGGGAGGAAGTAATTCGAGTAAGAAGATGAGGTGGATTAAGTGGGAAAAATTATAGCAGAAAAGAAGTATGGGGGGCTTGGAGTAGGTAGTATAAGAGATCTAAATTTACCATTATTGGTGAAGTGATGGTGGCGGTTTAAAACGGAGCCGCAACAGTAATGGTTAAAAGTAATAAGTGCAATACATAACAACAGGAGAAGAATTTCAAAGTACCATTGAAGAAAGACCACACGGGGGTTTGGAAAACAATTGTAGAAATAAGAAAAGATATGTCAAAAAGGGGTGTGGAGATTGAAAAAAATCTTATTAGTAAAATAGGAGTCGGTGACAAAACGATGTTCTGGGTAGATGTGTGGATTGGCGAGAATCCACTACGTGAAAGATTTTCGTTGCTTTATGAACTCGCAAAAAATAAAAGAGTCAAAGTAGAAGATTGGTATAAGTGGATCAGTGAAGGTATACTATGGGATTGGGCTTGGTCGAGAGTTCCTAGCACAGAAGCCGAAAAACAACAAGCTGAGGAATTATTAGCAATCTTAAATCTAACGAGAGTATCGGAAGGCAGCGACAACTGGATTTGGAAAGGAGAAGAAAATCAAGATTTTGCAGTAAAAAGTATTAGAAACACATTGTCAATGTACATAAACTTAAACGAACCAGCGGATAATTATTTTTGGAACAATTGGGCCGCTCAGAAGTGTAGTATGTTTGTTTGGAGAGCATTAAAAGGAAGGATACCGATGGCCACACAACTAAGGGAAAGAGGAGTTCCGATTCCTTCGGGTAGATGTAGCATATGCGACCGGGAGGAAGAAACGCCAGATCATGCTCTAGTAAAATGTAGAGAGGCAAAAGGAGTATGAACCAAATTGGTTTATGGGTCAAAGCAGCAACAATTACACAGCGGGAAACACTTGGTGAGATTTTTAATGCTTTAGACGATTATAACTGGCCGAAAAAAAGAAAAAAGGTTGTGCACACAATTTTCTTGTTGACAACATGGGTCATATGGAAAAATCGAAACGAGAAGATATTTAGAGGAAACAGTGGCGAAATATTTAAGATGATTGAAGAAATAAAAGAGGAATCCTTCCAATGGATGAAACATAAATCGAAGGTGCAACTAAATTCTTGGGAGAATTGGGTATACTTTTCATGGTGAAGTTGAACAAATTGTTATTAATATTGTAATTTTTGCTAAGAGTAAATTACAAGTTTTGTTCTTTATGTTTATATCAAATTGCAGGTGCTGTCCTTTTTTCCAAAAGTTTACAGGCAGTGTCCTTAACCTTTCAAAATCTTGCACGTTATGTCCTTTAGGCCAAACCCAGTTAAATTTTTTGTTAAATTTGGTTATGTGCCTTGCACATAAGGGTATTCTTGTCATTTCACCTTCCCATTGGTTATTTTGTAAATAACTTTTATTAAGGGCTATTTTGTACAAAACTTAAAATTAAAACACTATATAAACACCATCTCTCTCTTCTCTCTCTAATCTGCAATTAGTTAAAAGAAACTAATGAATTACCCATATCAAAGATCAAAGGTAGAAACTTTATTTATCAAGCTGTATAAAATTAATCTAATAATCACCATAACAATAAATTCAACTAATAATCATGAGAAAATGTATAAATTCAATTAATAATCCCCAGAAACTGTATAAAATCAAGTTGTATAAATTAATCTAATAATCACCAGAAACATCATGAAACAAGATTGAAGTTGTTGAATAAAAGATAGAACAATAAAAGATAAGCTAGGTACCTTGTAAGAAGCTTTGACTTTGACCAGCTTACCTCCGGTAACAAACTTCTTCAATTGAGTCAACAACGTCTTCTTAAAACTCGCCGGAAGATTTTCTGCTTCTCTTCAATAAACTTCGCTATCGCATACTGACTCGATCCGTTTCTCTCCTTCAACGTCACAATTGCTTCCTTAATCATGTACACAATCATTTAATCAATCAATTACTCAATAGTTTCTTATCGATCGTCAAATATCTAAAATGGAACAACAAATTCACATCAATTATTCAAACAATCAATAGTTTCAGATCGATTACTCAATCGAACAGCAAATTCAGTTCGTTTATTCAATGGATAACAACTAACACCACCTCCACCACGGCACCTACCCACCGCCGCCGCACCTTCACCACCTCCACCACCGCACCTAACCCACCGCCGCACCCAACCTGCCGCCCCTAACTCACCACCGCCACACACCACCTTCAATCGCCCACAAAAGCCACCTCAGCCACCTCCATCTGTTGTTAGAGAGAGAGAAGAGATAGAGAGTGCTTAGGGTGAGAGGGGCACTCCTCTAAGATGGGAGTGACCTCTCCTACACACACCCAATCAGCACGCGTCACGTCAACTCCCCCCTTAACTCCCTCCACACCCTCAATTTGATGGCGGCACTCCTCTCTTGGGGGACTTGGTTTTATTTTTTTTATATAAATATTTTTATAAAAGTAAAACATAATTTAAATAAATTAAAACTAAATAAAAATAAAAATAAAAAATAGAACATTTCATTTAATTAAAAACAAGTTTGAGGGGTATTTTTAAAAGTAATAAAAAATCACAAGGAAAAAACAAAAAAAAAGAAGGAAAAAACAAAAAAAAACAAAAACTCAAAAATATACATCTCCCCTTCTTCTTTCTTCCTCCTCCCCTTCTTCTTCTTCATTACCTGCACTGTGTTCTTCATCCTCCTACATCTCTCACAAGGAAAAACAAAAAAAAAAACAAAAAAAATACTCAAAAAAATGGCATCTCTCATCAGTGAACACCCACCGCTCCCACTCCCCGCTTAGCCTCCCCGAGGGGTCGGCTGCGGTGTTCCCGCTCGGGGACTTGGCTCACCGCACCCCTCCCCGCAAAGCGCCCCTGACACCCTTATGTAGTGTTTTATTTTTAAGTTTTGTACAAAATGACCACTTAATAAAAGTTCTTTACAAAATAACCCCTGGGAAGGTGAAATGACAAGAATACTCTTATGTGCAAGGCACATGACCAGATTTAACAAAAAAAAATTAACAGGTTTTCGCCTAAAGGACATAACGTGCAAGATTTTGAAAAGTTAAGGACACCGCCTGTAAACTTTTGGAGAAAAGGACAGCGTCTGCAATTTGGTGTAAACATAAACGACAAAACTTGTAATTTACTCTTTTGCTAATCTTTGATCTACTAGTAATTGACTCTCATAGCATCTTGCTATGGTCCATATGGTTTTGGGTAATAAAAGGTTCCCTATTGCTATTATTAATATATATATATATATATATAGGGGATGGCTAGAATGAGAACCACCACGAGTTGTAAGAACCATGAGAACCGCGCCCCGCGGGTGGCCGTCGGCGACGAAATTTTTTTTACACCTAGATCCGTATATTTTAGGGGGGGTGTAAAATTTTCGGTTCAAACGGCGCGCCCGAGGGGGTAGTTTTTTACGCCCAAAGTTTGGTAAAAAAAAAAAGAAAAATTAAAAAAATTAAAAAAACCCAAACTTTGGGCGTAAAAAACTACCCCCTCGGGCGCGCCGTTTGAACCGAAAATTTTACACCCCCCCTAAAATATACGGATCTAGGTGTAAAAAAAATTTCGTCGCCGACGGCCACCCGCGGGGCGCGGTTCTCATGGTTCTTACAACTCGTGGTGGTTCTCATTCTAGCGGCCCCCTATATATATATATATATATATATATATATATATATATAGGATTAGGTTCAAACGTGAACAAAATCCCAAGAGTGAACTGCGTGAACTGATCTGGGCCCTTGATTTTTATGATCTTGAGATTAAAGTGAGTGGCATGATGGTAATTATTTGGTTAATTTTTTCCATTTAATTAAATACAAAAAGAGTATATGTGTAATTTCAATCTTAAATTGATTGCATAAATCTCTCACAAATCAAGTAATCAATTATCCTCTTAAATTGATTGCATAAATCTCTCACAAATCAAATCAAGGATTAGGAAAGATATAACTTAATTCAATTATTAAAATAATTATTTGTTTAAATGCGATGTACACATGTGTATTCTGATTTTGCCCTCTTTTTAATGCAATGTACACATGTGTATATCGTCTGTTTTTGTGATATCTCGGAATTTTTTTTGTATTGAATGTTGAAGTACACCTGTGAATTACTGTACACATATGTACGATGCTGAGTACATATGTGTACTGTTCTAATTTATATCCAAGTACACATATGTATACCGTTGAAATATGAAGGTTACGTTGATCTTAATTCAATTATTAAAATAATAATTTAAATCTAATTTAATTCAATTATTAAAATTAAAGGGAAAATTGGGTTTTAATAAACCAACATTTGCCCCATTGGTAATTAATAATCCTACCTACAGAATTGGTAAATAATAATCATACGTTTCAATATGTTGGTACTCAATAGACCTCCGTTAGTTTTTTTGTAACTGAAGTTAGTTTTTAAGTTTTATTTGTTACACAAACAGTCCCTATAGTTATACTTTACTAGTTTTAAGTTTTATTTATTACACAAACAGTCCCTGTAGTTATAAAAAAATCATAAAAATAAAAAAAATCTAAAAATTCAAAAAAATCATAAAAAATCATAAAAAGTCATAAAAATTCAAAAAATTCAAAAAAAGCAAACGTTTCGACCCGGACCGTTTCGACCCGTACCGTTTCGACCCGTACCGTTTCCACGCGTACCGTTACGACCCGAACCGTTTTCGACCCAGACCGTTTCGACCCGGACCGTTTCGACCCGTACCACCACCGCCACCACCACCACCACCACTGCCGCCACCACCGCACCGCCGCCACAGCACCGCCACCACCACCACCACCACCACCACCACAGCACCGCCACCACCACCACCACCGCCACCACCACCGCACCGCCGCCACCACCACCACAGCACCGCCACCACCACCACCACCGCCACCACCGTTTTTGAAACGGTACCGGTCGAAACGGTACGGGTGGAAACGGTACGGGTCGAAACGGTCCGGGTCGAAACGGTCCGGGTCGAAACGGTCTGGGTCGAAAACGGTTCGGGTCGAAAACGGTTCGGGTCGAAACGGTACGCGTGGAAACGGTACGGGTCGAAACGGTTCGGGTCGAAACGGTACGGGTCGAAACGGTACGGGTCGAAACGGTACGCGTCGAAACGGTACGGGTCGAAACGGTCCGGGTCGAAACGGTCCGGGTCGAAACGGTCCGGGTCGAAAACGGTTCGGGTCGAAACGGTACGGGTCGAAACGGTACGGGTCGAAACGGTACGGGTCGAAACGGTACGCGTCGAAACGGTCCGGGTGGAAACGGTCCGGGTCGAAACGGTCCGGGTCGAAAACGGTTCGGGTCGAAACGGTACACGTGGAAACGGTACGGGTCGAAACGGTCGAAACGGTCCGGGTCGAAACGGTCCGGGTCGAAAACGGTTCGGGTCGAAACGGTACGCGAGGAAACGGTACGGGTCGAAACGGTACGGGTCGAAACGGTCCGGGTCGAAACGTTTGCTTTTTTTGAATTTTTATGACTTTTTATGATTTTTTATGATTTTTTATGATTTTTTTGATTTTTTTTTGAATTTTTATGATTTTTTTGAAATTTGTTGATTTTTTTAGAATTTTTATGATTTTTTTGAATTTTTTTGATTTATTAGATTTTTTTTTTATTTTTATGATTTTTTTATAACTACAGGGACTGTTTGTGTAATAAATAAAACTTAAAACTAGTAAAGTATAACTACAGGGACTGTTTGTGTAACAAATAAAACTTAAAAACTAACTTCAGTTACAAAAAAACTAACGGATGTCTATTGAGTACCAACATATTGAAACGTAGGATTATTATTTACCAATTCTGTAGGTAGGATTATTAATTACCAATGGGGCAAATTTTGGTTTATTAAAAACCAATTTTCCAAATTAAATTAGGAAAGATGAATTTAAATTAGGAAAGATGTAACTTAATTCAATTATTAAAATAATAATTTAAATCTAATTTTTTATATAATGACAATTCTACCCTTAACAACTAATAAGGAAATCAAGGGTCCATATATGTTCACGCAGTTCACTCTTGGGAGGTTGTTCACGCTGGAACCTTACCCTATATATATATATACTAGTGCTAATTCCCGCGTATTTCGCGGGGTTGAAAAATGATATGTTTCTTACTTTTAGAAAAAAAAATTACGTTAATGATCATAAAGAAACTGTATGCGTGAACTTATTATGGAAATCTGAAGTTGAAGATTGAAACAAAAATCACTACTAAATCGAACATAAACCCTAAAAAAACAAATATCAACCAAATGATCCATTAGTCAAGCTTGATTTCGATATAAACTGAGATGAAAAATAAATTATTATGTGAAGGGGAAACAAAACCGGTGACATCTGGCCCGAACCGAATCATTAAACCAAGATGAAAGTACCTGCAAACGCCCACGGGAAGTCCTCAACAACGGCAGTCACTGTAGAACCACCAGCGACAAAGTGAAACCCCCCAAATCACTCAACGTTATCTTCATGATGGTGACCTCTCCGAGCAAATGTAAAGTGTAATCGAATTCTCGCATCGCTTCTTGTTAACCCTTCCATTTGAAACATACGTTGAAGTTCAGGATTAGATAACACAATGCAACAATTCAAGAATAATAAAGAGCTTAGTGAGTGACAATAATTTCAAGAGGAAATGGACTTAAAATCCCCATCTTGTAACAGATATCTAGACCAGCAACAGCTATAAAAAAGATTATACCATTCTCAGAAACACAAATTGTACCACTGAAAGCATCCAAAGATGACTGCCCATCCAGTGTAGTAACTCCTACACCATAAATTTGCACCTTTTTAAAAATATAAAAAAATACATATTTCGGTGTCCGCCCATCCAGACACCACTGACGTGACATGTTATACGTCGTATGATGTCATATGGGTCTAATGACAGAGAAAAAAATGGTCACATGGGTCGTATAAGAGCCTTATGAGGTGGTGTTTGCCAAATCATACGGTCCATAGAACGCGTTTGACTGACACATAAACGACTAACATGACCAACGAAAAAGTCACATGGTCCGTAATTCCGTATGATCATTTTCGCTCTGTCAAACGACCCATATGATCATTTTCGTCCTGTCATACTATGATGACGTCACCTAAGTGCTTAATAGTATCACTGGTATTATACCAGGCCTGAATACCTTTAACAATGCCAAAAGCTGCAGAAGTTCCATTCTTGAGATGAACATCATCCAAATCTCTTCTAATAATATACCTGAAACAACAGCTGCACCTTTTTAAAAATATAAAAAAATACATATTTTGGTGTCCACCCATCCAGACACCACTGACGTGACATGTTATACGTCGTATGATGTCATATGGGTCTAATGACAGAAAAAAATGGTCACATGGGTCGTATAAGAGCCCGTATGAGGTGGTGTTTGCCAAATCATACGGCCCATAGAACACGTTTGACTGACACATAAACGACTAACGTGACTAATGAAAAAGTCACATGGCCCGTAATTCCGTATGATCCTTTTCACTCTGTCAAACGACCCATATGATCATTTTCGTCCTGTCATACGGCCCGTATGATGACGTCACCCAAGTGCTTAATAGCGTCACTGGTATATCTATAGCAGGCCTGAATACCTTTAACAATGCCAAAAGTTCCATTCTTGAGATGAACATCATCCAAATCTCTTCTAATAATATACCTGAAACAACAGCGGAGTTTAACCAATCAGTAACCTCTCTTCGAGATTTAAGCTTTGCGGGAATTTTTTTTTTACTCTACAAAGCCAATATGGTTTCTGGTATAAACAGATTTGTATTTTTACAATTTTGTTCTTGTTTCGATAGGAAATGGACTTAAAATCCCCATCTTGTAACAGATATCTAGACCAACAGCAGCTATAAAAAAGATTATACCATTCTCAGAAACACAAATTGCACCGCTGAAAGCATCCAAAGATGATTGCCCATCCAGTGTAGCAACTCCTGCACCATAAATTTGCACCTTTTTAAAAATATAAAAAAAATACATATTTTGGTGTCCGCCCATCCAGACACCACTGACGTGACATTTTATACACGATGAAGATAGTGATACGGAGATAGAGCAGGGGAATAGCATGGTTAATGTAGAGGAATATTTGGTGGAGAAAATGAATAAGCATCTTCCAGCTGTTGATTTAGAAGAACTGTTTTGCTGGCATGCATACAACTATGCAAAGGTTTCTTTCAAGATGTCGGGGACATCTCTTGCAGGAATGATGATAGATCCTAAATCTGTGAGTCCTATTACTGCAACCTTAAGAATACAGATAAGCATAAACTTTCTATAATATCTTTTTTTCTTTTATATTCACCTATTCAAAGAAAAAACATTCTTATGGTTAATTGATATGTAGATAAACATCTTTCCATCTGTGAAGGTTCCTGTGGAGTATTCAACACAGGTCATTTTAATCCTCTCATGGCTCTCTTTTACTATCAATTTTTTATTGCCAGTTTCTCTTAGCACATTTAAAGCGCCCCTTTGGAAATGTCATCAAAATCGATAAACACAAGTCGGGATCACTTTTTTTTTAATTTTATTTTTGAATTTAAAAATAGGATATCCATATCTAGTAGCTAGAGGTAGCAATTTTGACCCGTTTACATATGAATGGATGGATTTGGGTTGAATCTAAAAATATTAGCTAAAAAGTGAACTGATTAAAAATGCTAAGCAGGTCAACATGGCCAAAAAGTTGACTTAACTGTATAACTGTAATGGTATTTTCTTTGTAATCATATAAAACGCATGAAGTATTGTCTACTATTAAAATAATTAGGCATAAAAGTGTTATTAGCCAAGCTTACTTGACCCTATCTGTTTTAAACCCCTGCCTGACCGCTTGACTCACCGGATTTGCCACTTTCAGTTGTAGAAAGTTATATATGTTTTTGAATCCTTGTCTTTAATAATATTTATTTTTTTGTAACATACAGGTCCACTCTGGGGATTATAACTTATGGAACAACGAAACAGGGTTTTAAGAACCCTAAACGTTAACCGCCTTGCATATAGTATCTATGTTGAGATGGGTCAAAAGTTAAATTCACACCTTGTAAACCCCAAGCATGTGTTCTGTTTTGATTCACAATTAATCAGCATGGAGTTGACTTGATTAAACCATCACCCCTTTTGACTAACATGAAATCCCTCAGTCTCATGTCGCCCCCTTCGCCTTTGTTGTTTTGTAATTTACTCGTATTCTTGTTGTTTTGCAAACTTCTTAGCTTTTTGCTAAGTTTGGTTTGCGCTTTACTATTGCAGTTCCTCGTTTTACTATATGCCTATCCCACGTATAGTTATAAATCTAAAAATACACAAATTACACTAATGGATTCTAGAAAACATGTATATCATATATGGAATTTAGGTAATCAACCTTAGTGTCGTTGCAACCTATCCCTCTCATAATAAGAATTTGATTTAGATAGCAATAACCAAGTTATCCTCGAAGATTATTGTTCGAACTAAAACAACAACTATCACAAACAATTAACAAACAAACACCTGTTTTAAAATCCAGAACTACCAAATCCAAATTCCAATTAACGCAGAAATAAACCATACCTGTGAATATCGAAATCAAAGAATTGAAGACGTGGGATAAAATTCACAAACAAACACTGAAGGTGTTCATTAAACCTGTCAAAACCCTAAAATCGTTAAATCCCCAATCGAAAAACCCAATTGTAACATTGAAATTGTAATTCACATAATCCAAACGCACCTCAATAGAAAGCCTTTTCCAAAAAAATGCCACAAAACCCTAAATTTGAAACAGACGTGACGAAGTTATATCTGAACAACAATAGGCACGTACCGAACTCTGTCAATTTCCATGTGTTTCGTGTAGAAAGAGGTTATGTGAAAACCTGAAATACGAATCAATCAATTAGACTATGAACCTATAGATACAAAAAACTGTAGATATAGAGTGAGAAAGTACCTGATCTGGAGAAATGATGAGAGAGAGAAGATTGGAGAAACCCAGAGAGAATGAAGATCTTGATGTTCGACGGAGAAGAAAGCCCAGAGAGAATGAGGTGAAACCCTAGTATGCGAATCAAAGGTCGGGTTAGAACGTTTAAATACCGGATACAGAAATGACCCGAATTTGAATAACGGGTCCGCGTGTAGATGCTCTTATTCATATGAGATTGCCACGTGGCATTGTTTAGGAAAAAAAATAGCCATGTGGCATAGGGACCCTAGATAAATGTCATGTGACCCCTAGGTATGTCTTTTATTAGGTAGAATAGATATAGGGAGGGGCTCATGCGAGAACCACCCTTATTGTGAGAACCTTGAGAACCAATGTGAACACAACCTAAAATAGCTAAAAAAACCTAAAAAAAACCTAACCCCCCCCCCAAAAAAAAAAAACCTAAACCCCCCACCCAAAAAAAAACCTAAACCCCCCTCCCCACCCCCTAAGCTAAAATGCTAAAAACTAAACCCCCAAAAAAACTTAAAAAATCTAAAAAAATTCTAAAAAATTTTTTTTGAATTTTTTTTAATATTTTTTATGTTAAAATCGCTACTTTTAGAATCAAAAAAATTTTTTTTTTTTTTTTGCTTCGAAAAGTAGCGATTTTTTTATAAAAAATTCAAAAAAATATTTTTTTTTGTGATTTTTAGCTATTTTTAGGCATTTTTGGTGTGTTCACATTGGTTCTCGCGGTTCTCACAATAAGAGGTGGTTCTCGCATGATCTTCTCCCTATATACATGTATATATACATATATATATATATATATAGAGGAAGGTTAACGTACATTACAGCTTAATGTACATCACGTACGACAAATAATTACGCATGTTCATTTTAAACTCACGCACGTTATAACTCAAAAATCCAAAATCACGCATGTTGAAAACAATAATCACGCATATTTTGATAACATTAATCACGCATGTTATAGAACAAAATCACGCACGTTGTCGTACATGATGTACGTTAAGCCGTAATGTATTTTACACTTTCTCTCTCTCTCTCTCTCTCTATATATATATATATATATATATATATATATATATATATATAGGGGAATGTTCATTGGGGAACAGCGGGGAACCGACTCAAACGAACTCCGATTGGACTCATTCCAGCGGCGTTGGTACCGGCTCGTCGAACCCTAACTAAGATCTCTTAACCCTAAACTCTAAATCCTAACTCCTAAACTCTAAATCCTAAAGCTAAAAAATAAGGCTAAGACCTAAGCTAAACCGTAAAATCTAAACTATAAACCCTAAAAGCTAAACCCTAAAGGCTAAACCCTAAACCCTATAGCTAAACTCTAAACCCTAAAGCTAAACCCTAAGGCTAAACCCTAAGGCTAAACCCTAAAGCTAAACCCTAAAAGCCAAACCCTAATATATTTAGGGTTTAGGGGTTATGATTTAGGGTTTAGGGTTAACAGATCCTAGTTAGGGTTCGACGAGACGGTTCCAGCGCCGCTGGAATGAGTCCAATCGGAGTTCGTTTGAGTCGGTTCTCCACTTTCCCCACTTTTTTAGTGGTCCCCAATGAACCTCACACTATGTATAGGGGAAGGTTCATTGGGGAACACTAAAAAAGTAGGGAATAGCGGGGACCCGGCTCAAACGAACTCCGATTGGACTCATTCCAGCGGCATTGGTACCAGCTCGTCGAACCCTAACTAAGATCTCATAACCCTAAACTCTTAATCCTAGCTCCTAAACTCTAAACCCTAAAGCTAAAAAATAATGCTAAAACCTAAGCTAAACCGTAAAATCTAAACTATAAACCCTAAAAGCTAAACCCTAAAGGCTAAACCTAAAGCTAAACCGTATAGCTAAACCCTAAAGCTAAACTCTAAACCCTAAAGCTAAACCCTAAGGCTAAACCCTAATATATTTAGGGTTTAGGGGTTATGATTTAGGGTTTAGGGTTAGGAGATCCTAGTTAGGGTTCGACGAGAAGGTTCCAACGCCGCTGGAATGAGTCCAATCGAAGTTCGCTTGATTCGGTTCCCCATTTTTTTAGTGTTCCCCAATGAACCTCACACTATATGTATATACATATGTATATTGGGTTAGGATCGTGTGAGAAGCACTAGACTAATTGAGAAATTTGAGAAGCATTCTGGACCACACATTTTCCCTAAGCTTTTTGTAATATACAGTTAGGTATAGTTTAAAATTGAATATATACATATGTGTATAATTCAAGATTTGACAATTTACATGTATTTATATACTAAATTTTAAACTATACATATGTGTATATTACGAAAAGCTTAGGGAAATGTGTGGTCCAGGATGGTTCTCAAGTTTCTTAAATAACGTGGACTTCTCTTAGGATCCCTACCCTATGTATATATATGTATATATATATGTATATACACATATATGTATATATATATATATATATGTAGTGTGAGGTTCATTGGGGAACACTAAAAAATGGGGAACAATGGGGAACCGAATCAAACGAACTCTGATTGGACTCATTCCAGCGGCGTTGGAACCGGTTCGTCAAACCCTAACTAGGATCTCTTAACCCTAAACCCTAAATCATAACCCCTAAACCTTAAATGTATTAGGGTTTGACTTTTAGCATTTAGATTTAGGGTTTAGCTCTAGGGTTTAGGGTTTAGCTTTAGGGTTTAGGGTTTAGCTTTAGGTTTAACCTTTAGGGTTTAGCTTTTAGGGTTTATAGTTTAGATTTTACGGCTTAGCTTAGGTTTTAGCATTATTTTTTAGCTTTAGGGTTTAGAGTTTAGGAGTTAGGATTTAGGGTTTAGGGTTAAGAGATCCTAGTTAGGGTTCGACGAGCCGGTTCCAACGCCGCTGGAATGAGTCCAATCGGAGTTCGTTTGAGTCGGTTCCCCGCTGTTCCTCACTTTTTTAGTGTTCCCCAATGACCTTCCCCTATATATGTATACACACACACACATACACACACACACACACACACACACACACACATATATATATATATATATATATATATATAGAAGCGGGATCAGGAGAAAACGCTCAAAAGTATGAGAAAGGTGAGAACGCATCCTGGCCCAACACGTGTCACGCGGCATAGAGTAGGGCGGATGAGCTTTTTTGTCCTTTTATCTTCTCCTATTCCAGTTCCGCATTTCACAATATTGTTTTATTTTTGGCGTTAACCAAATTCAATAATTAATGGCGTTTAATGGTTTCATTGTATTAACATTTTGGCGTTTATGGCGTTTTTCAAATCGTATGCCACTGGAACCCCAGGGAGGGTCAGGAAATCTATCTGAATGACGTTTTTTGTAGGAGTTTTAAACAAGATTGCCCATTGTTCTAATATTTTTATATACATTGTAACACCTCGAAAATTCACGTCCTATAATGTGTTGACACGTGTCATATGTTTGAACGTGTGAAAGAATGTTATGAAAGGATTAAAGTTGACAATCATGGAAAGTATGTGAATATACGAGTTCTAAATGTCAACAGTGAATAAATATATTGTACATTAACCCTACATGATGTTTATAGCATCAAACGAATAAATCATGGATCATGCGAAGCTAAAAGTGAGAAATTACAAACTGCAGGGGTTAAATGTGTCAACATGTTTAAGTTATACCTCTGAGTGACATTTTGACAAACCCGAAGCCTTGTAACGGTTAATTATGCTCACTGGAATGCACGATAAAAATTTCATAAAGTTTCGTTATCGTATGAGAAAGTTATGATCAAATTCGTATGCGAGGGGTTAAAGCGTTAACGTTGAAAGTTATGACTTTTCGGGTTAACCAGAAATGTCCAGGGACTTGGCAAAGTGGGTACAAGTCTTAAAGCCCTTGTAGGTAAATAAGAAGGGGTCAAAGTGCAAAGATATAAGCTAGTTGACCTTTCGAAGAGCCAAGGGACAAAGATGTGGAAACTAGAAAATGTAAAATCTGTATACGAGGCTAAGGCGGGCCGCGTAAAGGTTAACATAACCTTACGCGGGCCGCGTCAGACCATCAGATGCAGAAAGTTCAAACAGCAGCCTGTATTCGCGCTTAACCGACCTTTAACAGATACTTTCACATTGTGGGCGACCCCTAAACAGTTCCTAGAGCACTAGGGACACTTGTGGGTAAGTTATGGTCAGTTGTAGACTTAGATGTCAACATTCTATGGTGATTTGATCACTATATAAAGCCATGAAGTTGCAACCAATTACTCACACCTTCCATCTGCACTTTGGATCATTTCTGGAGCTCAAGACTTCTCTCTAAGCTTCACATTTCGTTCATAGGACTCTTGTAAGTTTGCTTAACCTTTCTTAGTTAAGCTTTTGCTTAGTTTTAGCTTAAAAGTCAAACTGTCGTAATTAACGGTTGACTTAACTATTAATCACTAATGGTCTAGTGATTAGTCGAATTGAAAGTATTTATAAGTTGGTAATTATGTGGGTAATAAACCCTTAAAAGGGTTCCCCCTGATTCCCACTCTAACTAGGTCAAATGTCGGGTCAAACTTGTTAATAAAAAGTCAACAGGATACTTAAATTCTAATTTATGCATGATTAGCAATGTAGAACACATACAACCTGCTTGATCATTAATATAACTTGGTAATTAGTGTAAGAACATGTCTAAACATGTTCAACCCGACAATTTACTGATTAGACCCGGTTCGGAACCGAAAGTCGCAAAGCTTTGACTTTTGCTTTGACTTCAGTTCTGACCCGTTTTGGTATGATTTAGAAATACCTTAGAGCTCCATTTGGACCAGGTTACATGCTAGTATAACCCTCTGTGATTATACACCATGGTTCATTAGTTAACCAATTAATACGCATGATTCCGTTAATTGCCTATATGTTGACCATTATGCCCTTTTCACTTTAAAACGTGATTTTTGGAAATGTAAAAGAGTAGAAATCATAATCCCTGATATATAAACTTGTACACAAAGTTTGACATCAGTTTGAGGTGTAGTTTGAGAGTTATGCTCATTAGCGTAAATTGAAAGCTTTATGTTAATTAAACGGCGTAATTAGCGTATAGCCTATTTAAACTCACTTTTTGATATCAAACTTATTACCCACTGATGTAATATATTATTTTGGGATTTTTGGAGATTTTTAATTTATTTTAGGCTGAGCATAACTTATAGTCGTAGGTTTAATCCGGTAATTGTCGATTTTGCCCTTACGGGCTATAAAAGGAGTTTTACATATCTAATTGACTCCAAACCTTTTGCTACTGATCACATATGATAAATAAATTATTATAAGCCTTCTGGAATAATAAAAATATTAGCTTTATATATAGAACCCGGAAACGGCTTCTAATCGCCTTATTAAGCGTTTTTAGCGCATAGTATGTACTAAGACTATTTTTAAACATACAAGGGTGATACCTACTGATATTTAAGGTAAATTATAATATTTTAACAGTAAATAAAGGTTGTTAAACTCAGACTTCAGTTTTTAGCTTTTCGGCTTATGTGAAATTACCAAAATGCCCCTACGGTGCATAGTTTGGTTATAATTGATAAATTTCACATATATACAATACCTCACTGATATAAATCAGTAAACTAAGTATTTTTGCTGATTATATCAGACCTGTAACTCAGGTTAATACTTAGACTCTTTTATAACCTTAAAAATGACCAAACTACCCCTACGGGGCATAGTTTGCGTTTAAATTCGTTTCGGGCATAATAAAAGACATCTTACTGATGTCACAACATATTTGAAGCGTATTAACTTAGGAAACCAGTATATGGCTCTTACGTTCACCCGTTACGCCTTTTGCGCGTTCGGTTCGGTTTATGTAACTAGTTTACATAAATTAGCCGAAACGGGTCAAACCTTATCGGTTTTATCTCAAAATACAGAATGTGTATGAAATACCCATATTAAGCAAGTCTCCGAACTTTTTGGGTCTAAATCACATTCTATCCGGTCTTCGCTTAATTGTGCGTACGAATCGTATCTTTGAAACTAACCGGTCTAAGCTTAAGCTTAACTAAAGACCCGTTAGGATTCTAGTAGGTTATTATAAACCTTCGTTCCAGATTAGGAGGACCAGTAAAAGCTACTTGCATTTGCTTATTGTGATTATTACATTGCTCAGGTAAATACTTTTAACTTATTTTCCCTATACGGGCTTGGGTTACGGTATATAGAATACCGCTTGATCGGGCATCAAATCTTCCATCGTTGGGTGGTTAATTGAATAACTTGATTGGCTCGTTTAAACAGTTTTGTTTACTTAAAGCCTTTGGGGGGTTGATGACCATGTGCCGGATATCCTTGGCATCATTTTACGAAATGGCCACGACCTAAGCGCGGAGTGTAGGCGTACACTCGTCAGTGCATAAATAGTTGATGTAGTGTGTCTATTGATCTTTAACCCGGTACGTCCGGGCTACTGAACGCATAAGGAACATGTAATTCGTTCACAAGATTATATATTTAAATAATTCTCCCAAGTTATAAAATGTTTATGCCACGTGCATCCAAATCAATTTTTAACCATTATCCAAAATGAGTCAGTTGATTGTATTTACTAGTGTTAACTGACGTATTTTCCCAAAAAGATTAAATGCAGGTACTAAGCGTAATTGGCTGGGATTTCTCCTTAGCATCAATAGAAGTCTCGCAAGCTTAAGATGCCTAAAGTCTGTTGAACTACTATTTATTTTTGATCCTTCTGTGGACAAACCTTCAACTGTTGTGATACACGATATTAGAATATTATTAAAGTTGAATTATATTTTTCATTTGCTTCCGCTGTGCATTTAAATATTGTGTTGTTTGACTATTACGTTGCCAACCACGTCACGATACTCCCCACCGGGCCCACCGGTGACACGTGGAAATCGGGGTGTGACATACATTTTGGCGTTTTTGTGGTATCTTGGCGTTTTACAATTGTAAAATTATATTACAACCAGAGGGAAAAAAATAGAAGCGAATAAAATAAATTAAAAATCCTAATCGGATCTCTCTTCACAATCTTCATTGTCATCAGTCTCTCTCTTCTTTAATAGTTCAAGAACTGTCACCAAATATATGGCGTTTTATGTAAAACTTAACAAACCGATTGGTTTGATTATTTTGCCTGCTCATCTGTTGAAGTGGCTTTTTCTGGATGTTTGGGGACATAGATCTATGACGTGTGGGTGGGTTTTTCGTTTTTTCTTCATCTTGATCTTCATCTTTATAATCATCCCACTCTTCAGTGTCATTGATATCTTCTCCTCATCCAAGTCTTATTCAAGAACAAAGAACACAAAATGACATTTGATTGTCATCAGTATCTTTTTCTTGAAGATTTGTCCATCTCATGCAACAAAATCTTACTAAGTTACTCCCCTCAACTAACAATCCATTTAGTGAAACTTCACGAAGAACAATACTGAATATCCAAGCAAGCATATTAGCCATCTATGATTTTTTTAAATTTTTTGGCGTTTTACAGTGAGTGTTATTTAGTAGTATTTGGCGTTTGTTTTTTGGTTTGATTAAATGGAAGTTGTTGAGAGTTATTATTTTATAGGATTTCTTTTGGCGGCTTAGGTTAGGCGGTGCCGTTTCAATTACTGTTTGTAATTATTGTTTTTGATAAGCTTTTATCTCTGAAGTCTGTAACACGTCCCGTCTTTCAAGTTTGGCGTTTTATATTCTAATATAATTAAGTTTTTTGTCTCTTCATATTAACTGTTTTGTAGTTACTATTTCTACTTACATTTTTAAGTTTGTTTTTTTTATAATACTTTTCCAAAGTAATTTTATTATAGTTTAGGAGTTTTTGGGGCGTTTTACGGCATGATAGCGTTTTAACAAGCATTTGGGTGTCTGACGTTTTTATTATATACAGCGTTTTTATTATATAACAATCAACTAAAAAAGAAAATAAAAAAAAAGAATATATAAACAGTTGATCTTCAAAATCTTCACTGTCACCAGTCTCTTTCTTCTTTTTTGAATCATGTTAACTGGCTAGTTCGACTTTCGTATGATTCATTTTGTTTTTTTTTCAAGTAGTTTTTTTTATCGTCGTTTGGAAGCACAAAGTCTGACATCAACATCTTTTTCTTGAAGATTTGTCCATCTCATGCAGCAAAATATTATTGAGTTTACACCCTTCAACCAACAATCTTGAATTTTCAAATGAAACGATGTTTGATTTTTTAATTTTGGTGTTTTACCGATAAAAAGAACGCTACTAAATAAAAGCATCTTAAACCTCAAAATTTGATAATGCTAAAATCAATAATGTTTTGCTGTATGAGATGGACAACATTGTTAATCCTCGGTTAAGAGAGACAACTGACAATGTTGTCCACCCCATACAGCTAAACTTTATTGACAACAAACGTCAATAATGCTGTTGTATGTTTTGGCATTATAAATTGGTAGGAAGTTGATGATAAAGTCAATAAGATTTTACTCAATGAAATGGACAATATCCTCACTTAAGGATTTTTGTCCATTACATTGAGTGAAACCTTACAAACAACCAAACTGAATTTCAAATAAACGTTTTGGTTTAGAAGATATTTGATGTTTGGGTTTTTTGGAGTTTCTAAGACGAATGATATATATTAAATATGGCGTTTGGGGTTTTGTGTGTGTTTTTAATTGAAGGTCTGAGATGTTGTATATATAGGATTTTTTTGGCGGTTTTTTTAGGCACGATTTTATTATAATTAAGTTTGACGTTTTATATCTAATGGCGTTTTTAGTTAGAATGGCGTGTGTTATATGTTTGGCGTTTTATTTCATGAGATGACGTTTTGTGTGGAGAAGTCAAAAGACTTTTTTACCCTTAATGAAGCGCGCCAGAGTAATAAAAGTGATGTTATTTGCGAAAACGTCACCGCATCATCTAGTCCATAGATTGTTTTGATCGGACGACCCAAAAGCGTTCTCACCGTTCTCACACTTTTGAGCGTTTTCTCTAAATCCCCACCCTATATATATATATATATATATATATATATATATATATATATATATATATATTGATTTGTTTGGATTATTGAGATATATTACTTACACTTGAGCTTGGGTTTAAATGAGATGTGTTGGGATTGAACCCTATCAGAGGAACAGATAATGTAAAGCCAAAACCAGGTCACAACAGAGGATTCACAATAAACAGTAGTTTATACTCTGCTATCCCCTTGATAGTGAGTTATAACATCTGATGGTCTATAACTGCTGCTCATAATCAACTGCTGTGTCATTTCAACTGCTGATATGATCCTAAAGACTGCTAAAGACAAACTCTGTCGCTCTATCTACTGCTGTCTCTCAAGTGCTGCTGAAGACACAAACACTGCTCATTCAAGGACTGATCACCTTTGAAGAAAGCACTGATGTTGTTGTTAAGCATCAGTACTTAGGCTACAACAGTGGAACGTGAAGCAGTTGTTTTCTCATGTTTTGTATTGTATTTATAACCAGTTGTTAGGACATCAGTAGTTGTGTAAGGTCAGTAGATACAGGTTGTTAGGCTGTTAGACGTCGCTTTCATGGTGACGTCAGCTGAGATTCTTCAGTGGTTTGGTTTGCCTATAAATGTAACAGTACTCTGTACTGTTACATTTGATTGTCTGAGCGAGTTCTTCTCCTCATGTCTAATCCTTTCATCTTGTGTGCAACCAACCTTGGGGCATCAGGCTGAGGGGGAGTATAGTTTGTAAGCTTATCTGTAATCTTTTGCTTTGATTTGTAAATCATTCGACTCTATGAAAAGCAATTGTTTATCAAACTATTTTCTCCTTTGATTGTGTTTACAAAGTTTGTTTTCATTTCCGCTGCACTTAACATGTTTTCATATTCATTGATAATTCATTTCAAACAAACAAACACTATCATGAGAGCCTCCGATCCTAACAATTGGTATCAGAGCTCGGACAGTCAAATTCGATCTAACAATCAATTTGACATAATAGTTCAGCTCAAAATTCATTGATACTAAGGTTGGTTGTATTTTGTTGAAAAACAGAGTATCGATTAAATCATGTTCAAAATGGTTTTTCAAAAACTCTGTAAATCAACCAAGATGTCATATGACACACAAATTTCACACAACAAGTGATATCATGCAGAAGTCACTCATAGTTTTCAGATCTATAAAATATATCTGTTAAATTACGGGATTGATCTATATTTGTCGATATTGATTTCAACTGTTGTTTTGATATTTGTGATGTTCTCATTAAATGCTAAAGTATGAACCTCAGATTAACAAAACCTATGATTCATAAGACATTAGTGTTTTGTTGTTCTATAAAGAGGGAATTGAAACTTTAGTCATTCAGATCTTTTGTGTTGAAAACAGGTTGAGTTCCTAAAAAGGACAAAATCAACTATGTTAAAATACATTAAGAAAATTCACAAAAACTCCGAAGTGTGTTCATCTCAAAGCTTCTGAAGTCAGAAGAAAAGAGTATAAACATAAAACACTGAAGAGTCAAAGTGTAGGGTAATAATGGTCATTAAGCAACTATGTGCATTCACCTGTTCAGAAAAGGGTTTTGATTCCAGTGAATGAATTACAAAAAGAATCATGTTTGCAATCAACTGACAAAGAAAATGGTACCATACAGTGGTCAAAATATGTTCAAGGTTTTCCTACCACTATTGTCAAAACCATTGACCATTTTCAAAAACTTGAGAATGATATGATTATGTGTTTTACTGAACTTACACTAAATCCTTTAGATGCTGTTCTCAGAAAATCCTTTAATCATTTTTTTTCTCAAAGGATTTTCTTGAATAATCAGGATATATTATTCATTTTTTTTTGGAGAATAATATATTTGGAACTTTTGCTTGTTTTTGTTGGCAATAGTTTCAGCTCCTGACAGGAGGTAATACCTTATTTTTGGTGGTATTATTGTCCTCATAAACGGGTCAAAAGGAAATGGTATATGTGTTAAGATTATGTCATAACTCAGGTTTGCTCCTAAACTTTTATCAAAGGTTGATTATAAACTGTGCTTAAACTACTAGGGTACTCATGTTTTAATTGAATATGAAACGAAAAGGAGTGGCCTTAGCAAAAAGTTTTCATCATCTGGGGTACTAAACCACTGTCTTTCAAAATTGACATGTGGCAAAACCTTGAATGAAAATTCTCAAAACTGTTGCTGAAACTACTGATCTTCAGATTTGCACCATTTACCCTAATCACTGTTTTGTTCCAACGTCTGATCTCTAAACACTGTCCACTGCTGAAAGTTAACCACTGATCCCTCATTTTCTTGAAAAGCACTGATGTTCAAAATCAGTGACTTATCCACTGACATGCTATCCACTGATAGTAAAAATCATCCACTGACCATTTTTTTTACCGTTGTAACCTCTGATGCTTGATACGTCAGTGGCTTTTAAAACAACTGTTCTCCATACTTCATCCGTTTCATCAGTGTTTGACACGTGGTCAGTTTTTAGCCCTCAGATCTTAATAACCGCTGCCACATCAGCGATCATTTTTAAATAAAACCCTGCCCTAAACCCCCAAACAGGGTTTTACACTGTCGAATTGAATTCTAAAAATTCTCTTCTCAAAGCAGTTTTTTCTTCACATTTCTTCACAAATTTCTTCGATCAATCATCCTCAAAATGACAAAATCAAAGAAATCTTCAAAACCCTCATCCAAATCTTCATCGCAAACAGCCTCTCAAAAGGCAATCTCCACTGAAATTCCACACAAACCATCTCACAATCTCCTGGGTATTCTCACAAAACCAGGAACCACAAAAGATTTCGATTCCATCATTGATCTCATGGCAACATCAAAGTACAAAACCTTGATCACTGCCGATGCACCAATCTATTTGGCAACCCAAAGGGAGTTCTGGAAAAATGCAACCCTTGAAAAACAAGGCGACACTGCAACCACCATAAACTCTTTTATAAAGGGTAAAGCTGTCCAAATCACACCACAATCCATTTCAGAGGTCTTTCAACTCGGTGATCAGGAAGGTAAAATTTCTTTCACTAAAAACGAGTTAAAAATTGACTTCATTGAGCGAGGGTATGAAGCCACAATGATGACGAAATTAACCTTAGAAAAGGGTTATTTTCCTTCTGCAACCAGATTTTTATTTCATACCCTCCTACTCTGTGTTTCAAATAAAACCACTTCTTTTAATGAAATCCCTTTAAAGATTCAAAATCTGGGATATGCTATTCTTCAAGGAGAAAATTTTAACTATTCTCGGGAAATTTTTAAAGATTTGGTTAATAATGTTGAAACAAAATCATTCTTACTGTTTCCAAGGTTTTTAAGTTACTATTTTTCAAAGAAATTCAGTAAGGATGATTTAACTATAATAAATCAGGGTGCTCCTACTCAAATAAATAGTTTAACTACTGAAACTTTTTCAAGGATGTTAGCACCCTGCAAAACACAAGCAGAGGTGCCTGAGCAGATTTTAGTAGTTACAACTGCTCCTCAGGTATCTGCTGCTGAGCCCACTGCTCAAGGTGATCAGAGCAGCAGTACAACTGCTTTGAAACCCACACCTACAATCACCAAAAAGCCAACAAAAAGAAAAACACAAAAACCCCCCAAAACCCTCAAAAAGGCATCTCTGGAGGATGAGATACCAGAGCTTCTGCCAGTGACAACACAAAAGTCACAAGAAACCACTGCTGCTACTTCCTCACAGCAGTTGGTACAAATATCTCAACCCATAACCAAAACTCCTCCTGTTTCTTCACAAAAAGAACAGGTTGTACAAATAGGGTCTCCACATCATGATGCTCTGGAAACACTCGTTTCTATCATCCACAGTCCAATGCCCGGGACACATCCTATTTCTACACCAACCATCACATCCACATTTCCCTCACCAATAAAACCACTGTTGGATGCAATTGATTTGAACCAGGCACTATCTAGTCCTTCTCAGTCACCTATTAATGAGAATATACCTCAACAAATGACTGGGTCTGATGTATCAATCTTTGCTAACCCACCAACACAACCTGAGGAGGTTACACCCCTTGAGTTACAAGTAACTCTTGGTGGTAATCCAAGTGAAGCAGCCACTACAACTGTTACACCCACTGGGTTACATTTGGACAGTGGTTACATTCATAAGACTTCCTTGGAGGCAATTCCTTTTATAGCACCTCTGTCAACCACCAGTGGATTTATTTATCCTACTGGCAACATCAAAAGGTTGTCAAGTGTTGAAGGAAGAAGACCCCAGTACCAAGAAAAAGGGGCATCAGTGGTTAATGTTTGGAGTATATTCCCTACATCTACCACTGATAAAACCACTGCTAGTGGGAAATCAGATGATCCCATTAACTTGGGTGATGGTTTAAAGTACCAGAAATTGACGGATCGTATTGCAAAGCTTGATAACTCTGTTGCAGAACTCAAAGATATGCTACAACAGGTGTTACAAGTTCAGAAGGTACAAACAACTGCTGTTCCACCTCAAGCACATGCTCCACAAAGGACACCTGCTACAAATGAGCTCTGGAATCTTTTTCAATCTTTTCTCCACCAACAAGCACAATTAGCAGATCAGCAACATGAAAAACATGTCCAACAGCTGAGAAATGCAATGGAGTCAAGATTCAAGAACACTCAGGCTGACTTAAAGGCTCTCAAAACTCAGATCTTGCACACCACTGGCACTGCTCCTCCAAACATACGTTTCATTTATGACCTCCCAGAAGATAATGCCAAAAAGGGGGAGAAAATTAAGGAGTGGAAAAGGAAGGGTATAGAAGATGGTCTTTATCTTGAACCAGAGAATTCAAACATGACCAAAAAGATCCCTTTGCCAGATGGTAGCAAGAAGATTGATGTGACAACAAACGCACTAGCAGAAGCAATTGCAAGTGTGAAGAGAGATAGAGAGGCCAAAAGGAAAGCCAGGGTAGACAGAATGGATCATCCAAATCAGGGTACTTCTGGGTCAAGGGATCATGAAAATCCTATTGAGGAAAAGAAGAGGCCTACTAGAAAAGTAAGGCAACCCAAATCCATTCCAACCAGACGTTCAAAGTCTGCTCAAAAACCACCGTACAAAACAGCTGATGCAGCAGGAGTTACAAAAACTACTGCTTGCCAAACAGTTGTTCCATCAACACACACCACTTCAACACACACAACATCTACTGCTCTACCATCACCACCACCAAAAACAACACCTGCTGACACACAGCAGAAGACAGCAGATGTTATAACATCTATTGTTATGACAGCAGTGGTTGAAACACCAGTTGTTTCAACAACTGTTAGTCATTCACAATCCACTGCCACTACATCTACAACCACTGTTCCATTCAAAACATCATCAGTCTCTCCTAAACCAAAAAGGAGAAGGCTAATTTTAAAAGATGATGACACATCTCCATCACCAACATCTTCAAAATCTTTAGCTCTTGTCACAATACCAAAACCTGTTCCTCTCTCTTCAGTTCCAATGTACAAGCCCTTACCTCCTGCAGGTGTTCAATTTCCTCTTGAACTAGCAGCTGTTAGAGATGAAATAAAATCCTTCTATTATGAGGATGACCCTGCCAAAAGGAGTTTGCCATCAATAAAGGGATATCCCTGGCCTAAAAATGTTAATGAATACCTGGAAATCAAGGCCAAGCAAGCAGAGGATATCTCAAAGAAAAACACACAAGGGAAATCTGATAAAGAAATTGCACAGAGAAGTCAATATCTGCTCACACAAGTCAGATCCCTAGAGCAATTTGCAAAAAATGTTAGTCAACAAATTTCTGAAAGAGCAGCTGAATCTCTGAAGAAAGACTACATTGAAAGCATCATGGCTCACAAAAAGTACAAAGGAGAGAGATATATGTACAAAGAGTGGACTGTTCCTGAGCTTGAAGATGAAGCTGCAAGAATTCAAGACATGATAAAAAGGAAGGTCACTCACACTCCTCCTAACTGGGCAAAATTTAGAAAAAATGTTCCTGACAAACAGGAAGAGCTGAAGAGAATGAAAGAGGAACTGGTAGCAGCTGATTATGGTAACAAAAGACAAGTTGCTAGATGGAAAGAAGATATGGTCAGGGCTACTTACAAAAAGTTGGAACAATTAAGAAAGAAAGATCCCACAGTTCCTCAAAAGCCTGACTATCCTGAAGCAGCGGTTTCAAAAAGACCTTCAAAGCTGCAAATCAGGAGATCCACAGCTCCAGTTGGTGCAACCATCTACAAAAGAAGGCCACACAAACAACTGATTGCTGAAACCATCAAAGAGTTAATGGAAGGAGAAGACCTTGGAAAAGAGGGTATAAAGAAAATGATTATGGAAACTCTTGGTTTGGATCAAACTGCAAGTACTGCTCAGCCAGTCATGAATAGGCCAGCCTCTCCAAATACTTCTGCAAATAAACATCTCCCAAGAAACCCACCAGGCTCAAAAATACAAAAGTGGGAAACTGACAAACAGACCTGCGTATTGACTTTGCTCAGGTCTGGTGGAGGAGTGGAGAAAATATCAAGGGAACAAGCTCTTGGCCTGAGTCTTGAAGATTTGCAGGATCTCCTTGATCTTCCACTCAGCAGGGATGATGAAGATACAGATGCCCTAGACTTTGAATTACAATTCAAAGGTCAGATAAGGGAGCTGTTGATGAGGCAATAAATGTTTCCACAAATAATGAAGAGTTTTGGCATTATCTGTTCCAGGGGGAGATTGTTGGGATTGAACCCTATCAGAGGAACAGATAATGTAAAGCCAAAACCAGGTCACAACAGAGGATTCACAATAAACAGTAGTTTATACTCTGCTCTCCCCTTGATAGTGAGTTATAACATCTGATGGTCTATAACTGCTGCTCATAATCAACTGCTGTGTCATTTCAACTGCTGATATGATCCTAAAGACTGCTAAAGACAAACTTTGTCGCTCTATCTACTGCTGTCTCTCAAGTGCTGCTGAAGACACAAACACTGCTCATTCAAGGACTGATCACCTTTGAAGAAAGCACTGATGTTGTTGTTAAGCATCAGTACTTAGGCTACAACAGTGGAACGTGAAGCAGTTGTTTTCTCATGTTTTGTATTGTATTTATAACCAGTTGTTAGGACATCAGTAGTTGTGTAAGGTCAGTAGATACAGGTTGTTAGGCTGTTAGACGTCGCTTTCATGGTGACGTCAGCTGAGATTCTTCAGTGGTTTGGTTTGCCTATAAATGTAACAGTACTCTGTACTGTTACATTTGATTGTCTGAGCGAGTTCTTCTCCTCATGTCTAATCCTTTCATCTTGTGTGCAACCAACCTTGGGGCATCAGGCTGAGGGGGAGTATAGTTTGTAAGCTTATCTGTAATCTTTTGCTTTGATTTGTAAATCATTCGACTCTATGAAAAGCAATTGTTTATCAAACTATTTTCTCCTTTGATTGTGTTTACAAAGTTTGTTTTCATTTCCGCTGCACTTAACATGTTTTCATATTCATTGATAATTCATTTCAAACAAACAAACACTATCATGAGAGCCTCCGATCCTAACAAGATGAGTTCTGTATATCTTTTGTAAAATTAGAGATAAAAGTTATTAGTGAGTTTAAAAATGTTTAAATGGTTATCCTGGGGTAATCTTTAGCTAAGAGCTAATGTGGACTATACATTTTAATCTGGTATACTCTAAGATCTGGTGAGATGGGAGTCTACTTTTTTGGAAGCTTAAAGAAAGGTGAAAGTGTGTGCTTTGAAGAGTACTGGTGGTGATGGTGAGATCTCAAGATCAAGTGAAGTGAAGAGTAACAATTGGTAAGAGATTCTTAAAGCCAAAACTCAATTTTATAGTTTGATTATGAGTTCTTGAAGTAGTTTGGTTAAAATAGGGGAATTCTTGTTTATTTAGATGGTAAATGACTTACCTAGTTACCTAAGTGTGTGCAAGTGTTAGAACTCACAAAATTCAATAATGGTGTTCTAGCTATAAACACTTATTTGTGGGTTTTGAGAAATCAAGTGAGTAAAATCATATAGTGTTGTTATATTGGTTATGGTTGGTAAAACTGTGCATTTTCACTTGTCTTAGTGTACCTGTCTATTAATATAAATCACTTTCATACTGACGAAAATATAACTCAAGATATACGAATCTTTATAGAAAACAAATGATCTTGCGATAATAATTCTATATTAGTTATGAAAAAGTAGATCAAGTTTTTCTTTTCGTAGGCTTATTTTATGGAGATTCTACCAATGGTTGTAAGTTATCTGAACATGTTCCTTTGGTACATGTTCTCTTAGGGTGTAATTTGAAGTGCTGATTTTCTTAAGGTGCTCGAAATATACTCATATGATGTTTTTTATATATAATTTTTAAGCTAAAATAGTACTTTTCGAATAGGTTGCAATTTTTATTGTGAAGTTCACAAAACGGGGCAATAGGGGCGACAAATGTCGTCGCTAAAGATCCCTTATGTCGCCACTAAAGGGTCGCCGCTAAAGTTCGGCCGATATTGCCCATATGTCGCCGCTAAAGGGCGAAAGATGTCGCTGCTAATGCTTTAGCCGGAGTTTTGCCTGAAACTTCCCGGGAGAAGAGTTTGACAGGTCGCTAATGCTCGATTATCTACCTTTCAGTTGTTCATCATTGTTTGAACTCGAAAATGAAACAAAACATTGCATTATATTCATTAGAGTAAAATGCACGGATAGTCCCTGTGGTTTTGCAAAATAACACCTATAGTCCCCAACTTTTGTAAATTACACCGGTGCTCCATGTGGTTTGACAGTTTGTTACTCGGATAGTCCCTGGAGTGGATAACGGATAGTTTTCTCCGTTAAGTGGATGTGAAATAACAAATTTACCCTTCATCTTCTCAACTACAAAAACAAAACAAACACACCCCAACCCCACCCACCCCCACCTTTCTATCTGTTTCCCCAGATTAAAGTTACTGGAATCGCACCTTGTACCCCAGATTAAAGCCCGGGATATCTCCCGAAAAGTTATTACTGGACACATTGAGCACCGTCAACCCAATCGCAGCCCTTAAACCCTTTGGAAACTCGTCAACAAAGTAATTCTGGCTCAAATCCACCACTACTTGTTGTCATCGTCGGAAGATTCGTTCTCGTCGTTTCCACTTGACACCTGTAAGTCTTTTTGACATCGTTCTAATCGGTTTACTTAGGGGATCAAAAACCCCATAACAATTTCGAGTGTTATCGACTATGTTGTTCGAATCGGTGTGTTCAAGTTTCTGGGTTTTCGGGTGTGTATTGTTTGGAGAAGGTGACTATTATTGAGTTTTGTTTGAAATAATTTGAAACAAAATAGATAACAAAAAGGGACGTTGGCCTAGTGGGTGGACTGTTTGGATAAGTCACAGAAATCAGAGTGGTCATGGTATGGTGCGGCGGTTATATTTTTAGGGTGGAGGTGGTGCAGCGGTGGCGGGTTTTGAGTGCCTCCACCAATCCGACAGTTCCGGCCACTATCCAAGCTCTGGTTGTTGAACTTATCGTTATGTAATCTAAGTGGGTTGTGATGTTTTTGTTTTATAATCAAAAGTGAAGTGATTGATAATGAATCTGAGGAGTTGAATGGGGTATAAATAGATGCAATCTAACCGCACATAAGCCCAGGTTTGAGGAACAAAATAGTGGGATTTTTTTTAATACCAAGGGCATGTTGGTCATTTTACATGTAGTTAACGGAGAAAACTAACGGATATCCACTCCAGGGACTATCCGAGTAACAAACTGTCAAACCACAGGGAGCACCGGTGTAATTTACAAAAGTTAGGGACTATAGGTGTTATTTTGCAAAACCACAGGGACTATCCGTGCATTTTACTCTATTCATTAAAAACAAATTTACATAACAAGGTTTTTTAGAAAACACAATATGATTTACAAGAGGAAAATTGGTTTTTAATAAACCAACCTTTGCCCCATTGGTAATTAATAATCCTACCTACAGAATTGGTAAATAATAATCCTACGTTTCAATATATTGGTACTCAATAGACCTCCGTTAGTTTTTTTGTAACTGAAGTTAGTTTTTAAGTTTTATTTGTTACACAAACAGTCCCTGTAGTTATACTTTACTAGTTTTAAGTTTTATTTATTACACAAACAGTCCATGTAGTTATAAAAAAAATCATAAAAATAAAAAAAAATCAAAAAAATTCAAAAAAATCATAAAAATTCTAAAAAAGTCTAAAAAAATCAAAAAAATTCAAAAAAAAAAAAAATCAAAAAAATCATAAAAAATCATAAAAAGTCATAAAAATTCAAAAAATTCAAAAAAAGCAAACGTTTCGACCCGGACCGTTTCGACCCGTACCGTTTCGACCCGTACCGTTTCCACGCGTACCGTTTCGACCCGAACCGTTTTCGACCCAGACCGTTTCGACCCGGACCGTTTCGACCCGTCCCACCACCGCCACCACCACCACCACCGCCACCGCACCGCCGCCACAGCACCGCCACCACCACCACCGCCACCACCACCACAGCACCGCCACCACCACCACAGCACCGCCACCACCGCCACCACCGCCACCACCACCACCACCACCGCACCGCCGCCACCACCACCACCGCCACCACCACCACAGCATCGCCACCACCACCGCCACCACCGTTTTTGAAACGGTACGGGTCGAAACGGTACGGGTGGAAACGGTACGGGTCGAAACGGTCCGGGTCGAAACGGTCCGGGTCGAAACGGTCCGGGTCGAAAACGGTTCGGGTCGAAACGGTACGCGTGGAAACGGTACGGGTAGAAACGGTACGGGTCGAAACGGTCCGGGTCGAAACGGTCCGGGTCGAAACGGTCCGGGTCTAAACGGTCCGGGTCGAAAACGGTTCGGGTCGAAACGGTACGCGTGGAAACGGTACGGGTCGAAACGGTACGGGTCGAAACGGTACGGGTCGAAACGGTACGCGTCGAAACGGTACGGGTCGAAACGGTCCGGGTCGAAACGGTCCGGGTCGAAACGGTCCGGGTCGAAAACGGTTCGGGTCGAAACGGTACGCGTGGAAACGGTACGGGTCGAAACGGTACGGGTCGAAACGGTCCAGGTCGAAACGTTTGCTTTTTTTGAATTTTTATGACTTTTTATGATTTTTTATGATTTTTTATGATTTTTTTGATTTTTTTTAATTATCATGATTTTTTTGAATTTTTTTGATTTTTTTAGAATTTTTATGATTTTTTTGAATTTTTTTGAATTTTTTTGATATTTTTTATTTTTATGATTTTTTTATAACTACAGGGACTGTTTGTGTAATAAATAAAACTTAAAACTAGTAAAGTATAACTACAAGGACTGTTTGTGTAACAAATAAAGCTTAAAAACTAACTTCAGTTACAAAAAAACTAACGGAGGTCTATTGAGTACCAACATATTGAAACGTAGGATTATTATTTACCAATTCTGTAGGTAGGATTATTAATTACCAATGGGGCAAAGGTTGGTTTATTAAAAACCAATTTTCCTTTACAAGAAATAAAAACCAGCTAGTGGCCAGAGATGGAGCTTGACGGTGGTGGTGCAGCTTGACAGTGGTGATGGAGTTTGACGGTGGTGGTGGAGCTTGACGATGGCAGACGGTGGCAGTCCAGTGGTAGCGAAGTGATGAAGCTTGACGGGTGCAACTTGACGGTGGTGGTGGAGCTTGATGTGGTGGTGCAGCTTGACAGTGGTGGTGGTCCGGCTTGACGGTGACATTGGTGGTGGTCCGGCTTGACAGTGGTCCAGTGGTGGTGGAGGAGCTTGTATGTTGTTTGGGTCCGGCGGTGGTAGAGCTTGATGTTGGTGGTGTGTAGTTGAAGGTTGGAGAAAATGGAATGTGTGTTGTGTATGAGGAGGATGAAGAATGAGAGGAGGTGTGTGTTTGTTTAAGACAGAGAAAAGGAGCATGAGAGATGTTAACCATTGGATCATCACATAATCAATGGCCAGAAGCAGCTGCTAGTGGCTCACACGGATCGTCACCATTAGCGGCGACACCTTTAGCCGCGACACTGGGCATTAGCAGCGACACATAATGTTATCGCCACTAATGCGCTACGTCACGGCTAAAGGTGTCGCCGCTAATAGTGACTTTTCTTGTACACCAATAAGAATTATATATCTAAATATTATCCCTTAATTATTTGTTTAAATAAGAAGTATATAGGTAAAGTAGAACACGCTTGCTTTTCATTGTTGTGGTTGAAATATTAATTTTTTTTGGAAGGAGACTTTCTCTGTACAAGACCGAATTGGTCTCCGGGGTCATGTCAAAGACATTCCCCCGTCAGCCCACTCTTCCGGACGCGATGTTCGATCGGGCCCCGGCCGTTGCGCAAGCTGATTTCCGCCCGGAAACCATACTGGCCCCACACGAGAGACTCGCTGGGGTAACAGCTGGGTAAAACCGGTTTGCCCTCAGGACCGCACCATGCCTTAGTAGGAACGATCCATCATTGGGACTTCCCACCCCCCGTATACCGCAGCCGGGAGTCGAACCGGCGACCTCCAAGGAGGAACCGGCCCACTATCAATTATTTGTGTTTGCAGTGATAAATTTATTTATTTTATTTACCCTTAGTTAATAAAACTTTATTTAACTAGATTTAAGGATCAAACATGTGGTATATGGATACATGTGGTATATGGATGGTTCTTTCGTTATTTTGTTTCAAATTTCTTCAATAAACATTTCTTTTGATAAAAAAAATAATTTTTTAAATAAACAACTATGAAAACAACCTAGATGTGTATATATTGGTTTAACTCGGAAAAAACCTAGATGTGTATATATTGGTTTAACTCTGAGAAGTAAGATGTTAATTATCTGGTCCTCACGATTTTTTACATAAAATTGGATATTTATTAAAGAGAAAAATGTTTGGATAGTCCCTGTAGTTTGTCCAATTTTCATCTTTAGTCTCTAAATTTCAAAAATTACATCTATAGTCCCAAACTTTTACAATTTCGTTCCCGGATAGTACTTGATACGGATGACGTTAGTTTTTAGTGTTAAGTGGATGTAAAATGACCAAAATACCCATTCTGTTAAATTAATAACTAAAAATTTAAAAAGAAATATAATTAATATTAAATAATTTTATGTTGGACCCACCACCCACCTCTCCCACTTCATCTTCTCCACCACCCACCTCTCCCATTAACCACCATCTCCAACTTCCACCACCACCACTCTGCCGATAAACCCACCTTCACTAAAAAAGTATATGATCAGTCACAATCAAAATCAAAATGACATAGCTATATTTAGTTTATTTTTCCGGTTTTAACAAAAAAAATAATTGAAAATGACATAGCTATAAAGATTAACTTAACAGATTTCTCTCGGCAATTATTTAATTTTATCTACCGTAAACTAATTAATTTCACTCTCTCACTTTTTATTTCTCTCTTTTCCCAGTAACAATATTCTACAAATAAGAAAAAAAATCATCGAATTGATTTTTTTCTTCATTAAAATGCCTGTCAACACACGTTTATTTGGTTTGCTTTTACATGCATGTGATATTATGTATGTTGTCTTTGACTTAATTATAAAAATGGTAAATTACACTTTTTGTCCTTTATGTTTGTAGCGGGTTAAAATAGATGACCTTTAATTTTAATAATTACAGTCACAGTCCTTTATTTGCAAAACTTGTTACACCTTAGGTCCTTTGACCCTAACCTGGTTAAAACTTTCAGTTAAGTGAGGTCATGTGCAACCCATGTGACGGCAAAACAGTCATTTAATACAAAAAAATAATGTCAAAATTTAAAAATTATAAGCTAAACCATCATCATTATCATCTACCTGCACTCTCTCTCTCTCCCCTGTACTCTCTCTCTCTCTACAATCATCATTATCAGGCCACCACTACCTACACCACCACCCACCAACACCGTCGACCCCCGACATCATCACCATCACCATTGACCTCCATAATCCCGCCACCATCAAGTCTCAAACATTCTGTAAATGATCTTATTCGATACTAAAATTCAGTCTCCTAATATTTTGAAGATGAAATAATTGGGGAATGATATTCAGTCTCCAATACTTGACGCATATTCTAACTTTTTGATGATTTATATAGAGATTAAAACTCAATCTTGTTAGTTCATGTAAGAGATAATATTAAGGACTGATAGTTAGTCACGAATGCATTTTGTATAGAAAATGATTAACGACCGATTTTCAGTCGCTTATGCGTCATCGTCAATTTGACCATTAGTGTCTAAGGTATCAGTGACTAGAATACTAGTTTTGAATATATAGTATGTAAAGTTGTGTATTGGTATTGTATAATACTAACGACTTTTAATTATGTGACTTATGTTGATGAATGGTCTTTGGTCTTTAATAAGGAAGGAACACATTAGAGAGTAAAAACCAATTCTTGATTGTTGCCTTATGTGGATCCCACCAAAAGAAAAGATGATTGAAAGCCAAAATAAGTCTACAATCAATTGATCCTTAATAACAGTGCTTGAAGTCATTCTCCTCCCAATGGCAAAGGTATCAATCAATTGCTGCAACCAAAGGTCTGCTAGAAGCTAAAGTCTGCTAATTCACAAAGTCTGCCAAATTAAACCACTAATGAAGATTAAAGTCTGCTGAGAGCAAATGTCTGATCACCCTTTAATTAAAGAAGACAAAGTCTGATGAAGAAGCTGCTGAGGCTTAATAGAGGATAGAGACCAACATATGTTGAATCAACAAATGTTGTACATCAGTGTTTTCAATGTAACAGTGTATTATTGATAGCAGATGTTAGAGGTTGTTAGAGTTGTTAGATGTCATTGTCTAGGTGACGTCAACATAGATTCCTCAGAGGTTTGTATTGTACTATAAACTAAACAGTGCGTGTACTGTTCTATTAGATCACTTGATCACCTTGACATTTTGTACGAGCAAATAGAGTGATCTAAGGCTGAGGGGGAGTTTGTAGTTCATGCATATGTGAATCATTGTAATTTCAATCAATCAGTTCAAAGTATTTATGATGAATGGATATCTCTTTTTGTTTGTGATTTAAAGTTTATCTTCATTCCGCTACATTATTTCCATCTTTGTTATTATCTTACATCTTAAACATTCACAAACAATTCAAACTCAGATCCTAACATTGATGTTTCCAAAAACGAGTCAAATTAGTCAGTCTTCAAAGTCTTTTATAAATGTTAGAGCTAGGGACCAATTTTCAGTCTCCAATAATTGACACGTATTTTACCATTTTGTATATGAAATATGGTCGGTTGAGTTATTAGGGTTATTGATGGTTAGTTAAGGTTATTGTTGGTCAGATATGCTCAATTAGAGTTATTCGTTAATTAGGGTCGTTGATGATCAACTAGTATCAATGATACTTGATTGAGTTGTTTATCATAAATAAATTTGATTAAAGCACACAAGTAATTGGCAAAAAAAATTAAGAACAATAGTAATCAAATCCAAACGAAAACATATATGACAATCATAGTACATCAAACTAATGATCAATTAGAGTATTTGATGATCATTAGGGTCGTCGATAGTTAATTACGGTTATCATTAGTCAAATAGGGTCAGTTCTGACCATTAATGGTTAATTATGCTCAATGATGGTCAATAAGAGTTATAAACAATCATATAGGTCATTCATGAAAAGTTGCAGTTATTATTAGTCAATTAGAGTCAAACATGGTCAATTAAGAGCGTTGATGATCAATTAGGGTCGTCGATGGTTAACTTGAGTTTATTATGGCTAGTTATAGTTAACAATGACCATTTAGGTTAATTGCTAGTTACCTAGGGTTGGTGGTCAAGTAAGGTCACTTATGATCATTGGTGGTTAATTATGGTTGTTGGTAGTCAACTAAAGTCATTGATGGTAAATTATGACCATCAATATTCGTTTAGGGTTAATTACGATTGGTTATGGTTATTAATGGCCTATAGTGTAATTGATGGTCACCTAGGGTCACTGAAAGCTAATAGTGTATTTAGCCACTGAAAGCTTTTTTTTTTTTTGAACGGCAAACAACACTTTATATATATATATATATATATAATATATATAAAGAGCCAGCAAGAGACTGGGAAAACTACAACCGAAAACAAAGAAACCAAGAACAGACCAACATTACAAAAGATTAACTAAATTAAAATCTTGCCAATTTTCCCACGACAAAGTCTTCAGACTTGCACGGTTGGAGATCCAAAAGAAAGCATCCTCTTTTATTAAGTCAAATGACTTTCGAATCGGGATGAAAGTACCTTCGAACGTTTTAGAGTTCCTCGCATCCCAAACTCTCCAAACTGTCGCCATGCTAACCACAACAACAATGCGTTTCCACACTTTACTCCCCGGGCACTCCTTTATTATTCCGAAAAGGTCCTTCAAATTGACGCAATCAGTCGGGAACCTAATCCGCATCCAAGTTAACACATGCCACCATATACATTTGGCCCACAGGCAGTTAAGGAATATATGGTCAGGGGTTTCGACCTCGATCCCGCATCGAGGACACAAGGTATCCGGCAGTGGCACTCCCCTGCGGACCAAACCATCTTTCGACGCGACATATCCCCGGATAGCTCTCCACACTAGGTAATTACATTTTTGCGGCGCCCAATAGTTCCAAATAAAATCACAGTTGACTACAGCCTCGTTACCCCCTGATTCTGCATCCAGAATATCACTTCGGACCAGTTTGGTCGAGAAAGAGTCACCGGGGTCAGATTTCCATCTCCATACGTCCGAGGAATCATTCAAAGAAACCTGCCCCAGCAGCCTCATAAGATCGCCGATCTGCGTCCATTCCGTAACAGACGTCGGACCCCTCTCCCAATCCCAGCTCCACTGAAACCTTTCTCCAATCTTGTTGACATTTGCCTTAACAGAACTGTTTTTATTTTTGGAGATATTGAAAATCTCCTGAAAAATATCTTTCAAAGGCCGAGACAGAAGCCAGGTATCCTTCCAGAATTTAATATTGGCCTCGTTACCAAGCTTAGCGGTCAGCGAGACTTCCATATTAATGCCAAGCTTCAAAAGATCCGCTCCCGTTTTACCGATATCCTTCCACACCCGGTATAGATTTATTGCAGGGGATAAGCATATTGTCTTTTTTGGTCTTGTGGATGGCCGTAACTACCCTAGCCCAAAGATGATTAGGATCCTTTTTGATACGCCACCACCATTTAGCCAGCATGGCTAAGTTAAAATCCTTGATACCCCCTACTCCCAACCCTCCTTTTCTCTTGGAACGCACCAGAAAATCCCATTTGACCCAACGAATTTTATGGCCCGACCCGGTTTTCCCCCAAATGAAATCCCTACGAATCTTTTCAAGTCTGATGATAATGACCTTAGGGGCAAAAAAGAGCGAGAGAAAATAAGATGGGAGGCTTCCTAAAACTGACTTAGCTAACGTCATCCTCCCCGCAAAAGACAAATGCCTAGCTTTCCATTTTGAGAGTTTCTTATTGAATCTGTCCACAACGGGTTGCCAAAATCGAGCTCTCTTCATATTGACACCGATAGGGATACCCAGATACATAAAAGGAAACGAACCGGCATCGCAATTTAGGATTCGAGCCACCCGAGACACTTCACTCTCTTCCACTCCCACCCCATACAATTTGCATTTGCGATGATTCACTTTAAGGCCCGTAACAAGGAAAAGCCATCTCATCATCCGGTTAAGAAACACCGCATTTTGCTGCGACCACTCTCCTAGAAACAAGACATCGTCGGCATAGCATAAATGAGAGATGTTGGGGCCATCATTCGGAAGTTGAAATCCTTTGAACAGATCTGAAGATATGGCTCTTTTCATAAACAAGGTCACGACTTCCATTGCAATAATGAAAAGAGAGGGCGAAAGAGGATCGCCTTGTCTCAATCCCCGCTTAAACTTGAACTCCTTCGTCGGGGATCCATTAACAAGAACCGAGCCCTTCCCTGAGACTAAGCATCCTTTGATCCATAAAATCCAGCTTTCCGGGAAATTCATACCCTCCATAATCTGGAAAAGGAATTTCCAGTTGATGGAGTCATACGCCTTCTCAAAGTCAACCTTAAAAATCAAAAGCTTCGATTTTTTCTTTTTCGCCCAAGCTACCATTTCACTGACAACCAAAGGGCTATCTAAGATATTTCTACCTCCCACAAATGCAGATTGAGTTGGGGAGATGACATCATTAATAACGATTTTCAGCCGGTTCGCAAGCACTTTAGCAATAATTTTATAGATAGAACTCACCAGCGAAATAGGCCTGAAGTTAGATATTTCCTGGGGATCAATCGATTTTGGGATCAGGGCAATGAACGAGGGATTGCATCCTTCATGAATAACTCCACTAGCATGGAAATCCCTCATCACAGCCATCAAGAACGGTTTCAGATGAACCCAAAAAGCTTTAAAAAACTTCAGCGTGAACCCATAGGGACCCGGGGCTTTCCCACCATCGCAACCTTTGATAGCTGCCTTTAATTCATTTTCGGAGAAAGGAGAGCTAAGTATTTCTCCATGGTGATCAGAAAGTCTAAGAAGGCCTTCGAACGATAACTTCGGTCTTCGCCGAATAGGCTCAGAAAACTGTTTTCTAAACCAAATCCACACTTCATTTTTCAGTTCAACAGGGTCTGAAATCCAATTGCCTCGGAACCTCAGGCCATTAATTCTGTTATGCGCTATATTCACATTAACCATCCGGTGAAAAAAAGCAGAGTTCTCATCTTCGAAACGGATCCAGTTAACACGAGCTTTTTGCTGAAGATTTTTCGCTTTAATCATCTCCACCTTTTTAAGCTTCCCCATAGATTCAATTCTGATACATTTCTCGGAATTAGATAGAGGCCTAAACTCCGCTTTTATCTCTAAATCATCAATGATTGATTGCAGCTCCTTCACATCTTTTTCCTCAGCCACTAAGACCGATTTTCTCCACAGTTTAATGTCTTTTTTAATTTTTCTCAGCAACAAAGCAAACCAAACATCGCTATTCTCCACGCCAGAAGGGGCTGCCAAATTACTAACCACGATCTCCTCCAGTCTTTGATTACCAACCCACGAGTTGAAAAACTTGAATGGGATGGGACCAAAGTCGGAGGTGTAACAACTGTGCTTGTAATCACTATGAACAGTTCTATTATCAATAAAACAATGTTATTTAATCCCAATGTCTGTTTTGTTATGTTATACATTTTTCATGTTTTGACTTTTATGTAATTTCAAACTCTACATCGCTTTCTGGAGAGTTATACGCAAACTAGTGCGTAAACGTACTCAGTTTAATGCGAGAAATACTCCGGAACATCAACATATACTCAACATACCTTAAATAACCTTTACATAACTTAGAAATAAGTTTTGAAGGCTTTGGTATGGCAAAAACAAGTTAATTCGCTTACAGGGACTAAATATGACAAACTGCGAAAGTACGTCAATTTGAACTGTAACGAACATTCCGGAACATGACCATAAGTTAAACACACCTTAGATATCCTTTACATAGCTTAGAAATAGGCTTTGAGGGGTTCGGTGTGCTAAAATAAACTTTTGGATCATTCAGGGACTAAAAGTGTCAAAAAGTGCACAAGTTTGCATTTTCGCGCATAACTTACGTTCTGAATACATCTGGACATCCAAAAATTTATGTAAGCATGACTATATTATATTTTAGTGTTCGCCTTTAGAAAAATCCATTCGTCGCGTCATTTGGTTCATTTTTCGCGCTTATGCGCATTCCGTCGTAATTAAGCGAACATCGCGTTCGTACGGTTAAACGAACCGACATTCGAGATATTTTTTGAGCACATTTTAAGTTCCCTATACTTTAACTTCATTTTTGAGCTTTGAAATGGGGTTAACGGGCCTTAAACGTGTAAAAAATGGCCTAAATACACTTCAGGGACCAAAACTGTAATTCTGCCAAACTTGCACCATACGATGCGTATGGTATATATACCATACGATGCGTATGGGGTCGCCAGACCAGATGCATTGTTTCTAACAGCAGATTTCACATGTTTAATCCACAACCACATGTTCCTAATTGTCTAGTCATGTGATAAGGATGGAATTTTAGTTACCATAAGCTTCCAACACATGTACGGCTTGGATCATGGCACGTTTTCCATGAAACGATCCTAACGGTGGACCTAAAACTATAAATACCCCACCCCCATGCTTCAAAAATTACAAGAAATTTGATTTGAGAAACTCTAAGTTGAAACGTTTGTTTCATACCTGAGATTTTCGAATCGAGTTTAGCATTCGGGGACCCTTCGTAAGTATTCTTTCGTTCTTTTCCTTATTTTACTGCTTTTCGAGTCAGAAAGTCAAACTTTGTTTGACTTTCAGCGTTGACCAGTAATGGTCAATGCGAAGTTCGTTTGAACTTCGCAACGTGAGTGTAATCACGTTGGTCATAGTCCCTTGGGACTATGCCCACTGATTACCACGTTGTCTAGGGTCGTAGGGTAGGCGATCTAATAAATCGCCTATACCTTCGAACCCGACCCAGTTTGGTCGATCATTAGGATCCGACCAAACACATTAGGTGACCATAGTAGGTAGGGAATAACCTTCCGAGGTTATACCCTATGGTCACATCGTTTAAGTAGTTGTATGATAGGTAGTTCATATGCCTTAGGTAAATTACCAGAATACCCTTTTCATGTATAATTGGTAATTAAGCATATGTAACCTAAACCTTTGTCACGTAACTGATTATGTAACATGTTTAGGCATATAATACTTGTCATAGGACTAGTTAGGCGGTCCGAACGCGTTTCACGCGCACGACGCGTTAAAGTAGCATAAGCTTCCTAAACGGGTCGTAATGGGTCGTAAACAATTATGTTAAGTTTCATTTAGTATGTAGGCTTTGTTAAACCAAATGACACGAGTCTCTACACTCGTTTGGTTTACAAACCCTAATGCTACCCAATCTTCCGATCTAGGTCCGGTTTATTAACATAGTTACCTATAGTAGGTGCCGTTTGATTCCGAGATCTCTAGCATTACTTGGTGGTTATCTTTAGACATCTGAGCAATATCAAGTGAGTACATAGACCCCTCTTTTACTGTTTTCCAAACTGTTTTGGGGTGGAACACATGTGCCTACTTGTTACTTTCATGCTTTCCTGTTTTCATATCATATACCGACTATGTTTGTTAGTACATTATAGTACATGATTTCATTATTTTTCTGCTATGTATGTTGACTGATAACATACTAAGCACATTGATTTACATGACTTTTCTGCTATGTATGTTGACTGATAACATGCTAAGCACATTGATTTACATGACTTTTCTGCTTTGTATGTTAACTTAGCATACTTAGTACATTGTTTTCATATGACATGTATACGACTGCTATAACATTTGGTTTGCACAAACGGGTCTTTATTACGTTCATTAACATTTGCTACGCCGCTCGGGAGTAAGTAGTGGTACCATAGGACTTGACAAATCCCATTCCTGACATCCCGGGTTTGTTTGGATGTAAGGAATGACTGAATCCGAATACAATTCTTTTGATAACCTTGACTGAAAGGGTTATCCGACTGTCTCAAGGCTTGAATGTATGCGTTAACTTACCACATAAATGTTTGTATCAATGTATCATGCATTATTCTACAAAACATAACTTTGATTTAAACCAAGTTTTACTTCAATACTTTGTTTTGTTCATTTTTACTTATGGTTTAAGTAGTCTAAATTTTACTTACCATACATATCATTTTGGTTATACATTACTTGACTACTTTTGGACTATCAACATTTGACATGGTTTATACAAGGACTTTTGACTATTGGTTTAAACATAGACATTTGACATGGATATATGACATAGACATTTGACTTGGATATTTGACATAGACATTTTGACATGATTTACATCTTGACATGAACATTTTACATTGTTTGGTTTGGTTTGATTAAGTGATTAAGTAACGATGCGTGTGTAATATGATACAAGCATGGTGGATACGCCGCTGGTACTTCCTATATATAAGTGTTTGTATGGTATTATATAGCGTAGCGTTATTTGAATCATTTCAGTTTGATACATAGAACATTTCATACAAATAACATACTGTTCACAATACATTGTTTTACAAACAACTTATCTTATACAAACTCAGTTTACAATGGTTATTCATTTAACCATACATTATTCTCTTAATTATACATATCATCTGATCTTATCGTTTTTCAAGTGATTTACAAAACAAATCAAATTACAAGGTTCATGACTAAACATTTTCTCAAACATAAGTCATGAATCTTATTTTCACAAACCTATGTATCTCACAGGCATTTTTATGCTGACGTACCTACTTTCACATGTGTTTTCAGGTGCTTTTCCATAGGATGTTGATCAGGACACTAGGGCGGACCTGTGCCTTAGAGACTAAAAACGATGATAGACTTTGTTTAATTATGTTATAAACTCTGTATTTCCTGTGTTAAGACAATGTAACTATTGTTTAATAAATAAAATACAACTTTGTTTGCCATGGATTTGAAACAATTAATTCTGTTACAACACTCCCCGATGTTTCCGCCGCGATTTGTTGTTTTACGCGGTCGGGGTGTGACAGGAGGAGAGACATGAGAGCACAAGGGGACAATGGTCAGAGAGACCTTTCTGAAGCACTTCAAGTTTTGCAGTAGGCCAAAGGCTCATGAAATCAGGGCATACCAGAAACCTATCAAATTTGCTCTTTTTAACATCAAAATTATCAGAAATATAAGTGTAGTTACCTCCCGTCATTGGGTATTCTAAGAGGCCGGATCTGGACACAAAGCCGTTAAACACATCAGCCGCACCATGATCAAACCGGGAGTCCGAACCAGCCACTGAAAGCTAATAGTGTAATTGATGGTCAACTAGGGCCACTAAAAGCTATATACTATGAATCTTAAGACTTAGTAATTGAAGATATGAATAACCATTTATGGGTCAAGTTATTCTACAAGGGCTTCTAATTGTAAGAAGTGTAAGAAGGATTTATAAAGTGACAAGTGTCCAATAACCTAAAACTAAACCCACTACATCACCACCAAAAACCTAAACACCCACCCCCACCCACCACCACCACCACCCAAAAACCTAACCCCCCCCCCCCCCAACCCAAAAACCTAACCCCCCCTCCCGGCAAAAAAAAAACAAAAAAAAAACTATACCTCACCAAAAAAACCCCCAAAAAACCTAAACCCCCCCCCCCACCCCCCCCCCCCCACCTCCACTCCCCAAAAACCTAAAAAAAACCTAACCCCCCCCCCCTCCCGGCAAAAAAACAAAAAAAAACTATACCTCACCAAAAAACCCCCCCAAAAACCTAAACCCCCCCCCCCCCCCACCCCCACCCACACCTCCACCCACCAAAAACCTAAAAAAACCTACCCCCCCCCCCCCCCCCCCCCCAAAAAAAAAAAAAAAACTAAAAAAAATATATAAAAAAAACTAAACACCCACCCCCACCACCACCCCCAAAAACTAAAAAAAATATATAAAAAAAACTAAACACCCACCCCCACCACCACCCAAAAACCTAAACCCCCACCCCCCACCCCTCGGCAAAAAAAAATTTATTTTGGGGGGGGGGGTGGGGGTTTTTGGTGGTGGTGGATGTTTAAGTTTTTTTTTTTTTTTTAGTGGGTTTTTTTATGTAGTGGGTTTTTTTAGGTTATTGGACACTTGTCACTCTATAAATCCTTCTTACACTTCTTACAATTAGGATCATTTGTATTTGATCCTAATCCAACCATTTATAACGCATTACCATGATCTATGTTGGAAAAGGTGACCCAATAACCAACTCATTTGAGGTTCGGACATTCTTTTCTTTTTTACTTTTTTTTACCTTTGTTTTTTTTTTTTTTATAACTGGTGCTATACAAAGTGCTAACATTATATTGATATCTTAACAAACTAAAACAGTATCGACCGAACTCCCCTGTAACGCACCAAAACAATAACTATTGAATTCCCCTCCATCACGTGGGGAACCTCACTAGGGGTTTATTTTTCAACTTTTATATTATTTACGTGTCATGCTATTTACACACGGAGAAAATTATTTTCACACCCCAAAGCGCCGCGCTATTGCCAAAGCGGGGCGCTTTGGAGTAAAGTCAACCGACAAGAACTGAGCCTGTCAGGCTTTGTCTGTTGACTTTACATCAAAGCGCCGCGCTTTGGCCATAGAGCGGCGCTTTGGTTTTTTTTTTTTTTTTTTGGGCAAAACGCCCCTCTTAGGTCAAAGCGCAGCGCTTAGGGCATTTTTTAAATTTTTTAAAATTGTTTTTTATTCACAAACGCGTCGATAATAGTCTAAATTTTACGTTTTTTTCCATTATACATCATTTTTTAATATATATGGACTATACTGCAAGTTCCGGATCAAATCCGTTACGTGTGATGTCGTATTCCATTATATCGTATCATTTTGGTTTGAAAGCACAAGTACTCCTATGAGTAGTTTTATGTGTATCAGCCGCCTACCGTACATGTACATGACGTATTTTTTCATTAATTGTAGTATTATGATGTATATTGTCATTTTGGGTCGTACAAGTGCGTATTGAATCTGATTGGGTCGTGTCGGTGACATTCGGTTTTTAACGTGATGTAACGCATATACCCTAAGCTGAGCATTTCTTATTGTCCACTAAAACCATTATTTTTATAAAGCATTTTATTCTTGTTTTTTGGTTATTGTCCTCTTTGTATTAAGTCAGTCGTTTTGTTAGAATACGTTTTATATTTATATTTGATTCAATTTAATTCATTTTAATAAGAATAACTTTTTTAGAAGTGAAATTTTAAAAATTTTTGTTTCTTATTCTTATTTTAATATTTTTTTCTATTTCTTTGTCCTTTTTTATATATACTTCTTTAGTATTTTTTAGGATTACTTAACCCAATTTCATGTGTTATATTCCCTAAACATGCAAAGAAAACACACAAAATGCTCTTTCAACCTACATTTGTTACATATAAATATCTGTACTTGTATAAAATGCACGTAATTTGATTTTTTTTTTTTTGTATTAAATGGTAACTTGTTACCCTTGCATATTTTATAAAGTAAGATAGTAGAAATCTTTTTTTTTTTAATGTTAGAAAGTCATATTATCAAATTTTATCCAAGTTTTAAAGATTCTCATATAATTACTAAATGCATAAATAGCTATATAGACAATCATGGCAACAACACCTTTTCTTGTAGAAAACCAGTAAAATTGTTTCAAAGTCAAATAAGCAGTAGAGGTGAGGTGACAACACAACAAAGCTTGGCTTCTGCATGGTCCTGAATCACGGCACCCCACAAAACCTAACCAATAGTGGTCCAAGCAAAAGTATACAATCGAAACTCAAACAGTGACATATAGACCAGACCTGACACACCAAGCTACAAACCAAAACAGTTCGAAACAAACTAATTAAATATATGTGCACAAACAAATTAAATATTGTAAAATTTGGACAAAAAATGTAAAATTTGAACTTAAACGTAGACCAGTCACCAGTCAAAAATACGCCCAAAATGTAAAAAAAAAAAAAAAAAACCAAAGCGCCGAGCTTAGGCCAAAGCGGGGCGCTTTGATGTAAAGCAACAGACAAGGTCTGACCGGTTCAGACCTTGTCTGTTGACTTTACACCAAAGCGCCCCGCTTTGGCCATAGCGGGGCGCTTTGGAGTGTTTAAATAGACTAAGGGCGTGTGCGAATAGACCCGGCCTTATTTACTTATATATTATTTAATTTATGTAATATTACTATTATTGAAAACTTTTTAGTGAAATTAAATAAATCACTATTGTTAGAGTTAATTGCCAAAATCGACCCAGAGGTTTGGGCATGTTTGTCGTTTTCGTCCAAAATGACACTTTTGTACCAAATTGTCCCTAACGTTTGTAACTTTTTGACATTTTCATCCAAACCACTAATTTAGTTTATTTTTTCTGTTAATTTGAGGATATTTGGATGAAACTGGTAAATATAAAACCACATGGATGATTTTGGCAATTTACTCAAACTCTTTTAAATTTCTTTTATTTAATTAATTTTGTTACACATATAATACAAAAGAATATACATGCAATTTTTATATGAAAAAAATAATAGTTTTGTCACATAATTTTTATAAGTTTTCATCCAACCACTAACTAAGTTATTTTTCTACTAAGGCGAAGGATATTTATAAACTAAGACAGAAATTAATTTCTAATTTTTTATATAGATCAGTTTTATAAAAATAAAATCTACTTAAAGCTCTAACTTTTATAAAACTAAAATGCTGGTGACCTTATTGAAAAAGTCAAATAAAAAAACTTATTATATGTACCAAGTTTGTAATT
>JARYGA010041479.1:0-32012 GCA_030545235.1 Helianthus tuberosus
TCTAAGCATATACTCCAGTGTCTGGATTGTTCTCTCAGATTGACCATTCGTTTGAGGATGATACGCTATGCTCAAATTAAGTTGGGTTCCCATTGCAGATTGCATGGTTCTCCAAAAGTGAGAAGAGAATCGAGCATCTATGCCAGATGTGATGTTCAAAGGAACACCATGTCGGGATACAATCTCATCCACATAGATTTTAGCAAGTTTGTCAGTAGATAGATCCTCACGGATCGGCAAGAAATGTGCTGACTTGGTAAGACGATCAACGATTACCCAAATGGCATCATGACCTCTATTAGTACGCGACAGCTTGGTAATGAGATCCATAGCAATGTTTTACCATTTCCAAACCGGTATCTCTGGTTGCTCCAATAATCCAGAGGGATGTTGATGTTCAGCCTTAACCTTGAGATAAGTAAGGCATTTGGAAACATATAAGGAAATATCTTTCTTCATACTCGGCCACCAGTACTGGGTTTGAAGATCCTTATACATTTTGTCTGCACCAGGACGAATCGAATAACGAGACTTATGAGTTTCATCCATTAACACGGTGCGGAGATTGTCTTGTCTTGGGACCCACAAACGGTCCATGAAATAGTATAACCCAATGTCTTTCAGTTCAATATCAGGCTTAATATGATATGGTAATTCCTTAGCCATCAAGTCTTGTGTAACACAAGAATGTTGAGCCTGAGAAATGCGGGTTTGAATATCAGATCGAACCTGAACACAGTGAAGCTTGACACGTTCCTTACGACTCAATGCGTCAGCCACGACATTCGCCTTACTAGGATGGTAGCGAATTTCACAATCGTAGTCGTTTAGGATTTCAACCCAACGTCGTTGCCTCATGTTAAGTTCTTTCTGATTGAAAATGTGCTGGAGACTTTTGTGGTCAGTGAACACTACACGCTTTGTACCGTACAAGTCGTGTCTCCAGATTTTGAGAGCAAAAACTACTGCACCTAACTCAAGATCATGAGTTGTGTAGTTCTTCTCGTGTACCTTCAGTTGTCTCGATGTATAAGCTATGACTTTGTTTCTTTGCATGAGAACACAGCCAAGGCTTAAATTAGACGCATCACAGTATACGTCAAAATCGTCATTACCCTTAGGTAAAGATAAGATTGGTGCATCACAAAGTTTATGTTTCAAGGTCTGGAAAGCTTTTTCCTGTTTAGATCCCCACTCAAAAGGTTTATTCTTCTGAGTTAAAGCAGTGAGATGAACCGCAATTTTGGAGAAGTTTTCAATAAAACGACGGTAATAACCCGCGAGACCAAGAAATGAACGAACCTCGGTAGGAGTAGTAGACGTATCTGTGAAATTTGTGCTTGTAATCATTGTATAAACTCTAAACAGTTCAATTATCAATAAAACAATGTGATTTGATCCCAATATTTGTTTATTTATGTTTGACATTTTGCTCGTTTTGATTTTTGTTCGATTTCCAACTCTATAGCGCATTCTGGAAAGTTAACGCAAACTGATGCGTAAACGTAATCAGTTTAATGTGACAAACACTCCGGAACATCAACATATGCTTAACATATCTTAAATGACCTTTACATAACTTAGAAATAAGTTTTGAAGGGTTTGGTATGGCAAAAACAAGTTTATTCGATCGCAGGGACTATTTGCGACAAACTGCGAAAGTATGCCGATTCGTATAGTAACGAACATTCCGGAACTTGATCATAAGCTAAACATACCCTATATCCTTTACATATCTTAGAAATAGGCTTTGAGGGGTTCGGTATGCTAAAATAAACTTATTTGATCAATAGGGACTAAAAGCGTCAAAAAGTGCGTAAGTTTGCATTTACGCGCATATCTTACGTTCTGAACATATTCGGACATCCAAAAATTTTGTAATCATTAAAATATTTTATTTTAGTGTTTGGAATGCTAAAACTTCATTCGTCGCGCAATTTGGATCGTTTTTCGCGTCCGTTCGTGTTTCATCGTAATTAACGGAATAACGTGATTGTACGACCAAATGAACCGACATCCGAGATGTTTTCAAGCATATTTCACATTACCAACACTTTGGCATCATTGTAGAGCCTTGAAAATGGCTTAACGGGGCTTAAACGAGTCAAAAATGGCCAAATATGCATGCAGGGACCAAAGTTGCAATTTCAGAAACTTTTGCTGATATCCAGGTCGCTCGCGGGGCACGTAAGATTGCCTTGAATCTTACGCAGGGTGCGACAGACCCCCAGACCTTCAAAACTGGTTTTTCACAAAGAGCATCTGATTATCTGGGTTTGGACATGGTTTTCTCAATACCTTAGGCTAGTTTTGGGCTTCCAAGGTATACAAAACAGTGTGCCACACTTGTATGGTCTAGATCGAAGCTCAAATTATGAGGAACGATCCTAACGGTTGTGGAAAATCTATATAAACCCAAGATTTCTCATTTCAGAACTTGCTCATTTCTAGATTTCTTCTTCTCCTGCTCATTTGGGGCTATCCCTTCTCGTTGAAGGTCCCATTCTTCAAGTTTTCTTGTTCTATCTTCAAGCTTTGGACCTCTTGTAAGCTTCTTTCATGCTTTTTATGCATTTCAAGCATGAAAGTCAAACAGTGTTTGACTTTCTGCTTTGACCAGTTTATGGTCAACACAAAGTTCGTTTGAACTTTGCAACGTGAGCGTAATCATGATGGTTATAGTCCCTTGTGACTATACCTACTGATTACCACGTTGATTAGGCGTAGTGACGAGTCAAAGTTTCGGTCAAAATACGTGTTTATGCGTATTTTGCAACGAAGCTATTTTCGGGTATCAAAACACTTTGTTTTGATATCAAACTTGTTTTCTAACTTAGTTAAACATGTTTTAACATGTTTAACTCGTCACTTTTAGTCTAGTGCTTATTTAGGGTCGTAAGTTAAGTGGTCTAAACAACCGCTTAGACTTTCGAACCCGACCCGTTTGGTCGATCATTAGGATCCGACCAAACATATTTTGTGACCATAGTTGTATAGGGAATAACCTTCCGAGGTTATACCTTATGGTCACTTCATTTAGTTAGTTGTATGAAAGGTAGTTTATATGCCTTAGGAAAATGACCAAAATGCCCTTTTTACGTATAATTTCATTTTTAGCATATATGACCTAAATTTTGACATCTAAACTAATTAGGCAATATTATTAGACAAGTTAAGGCATATAATACTTGTCATAGGACTAGTTAAGCGGTCCGAATGCGTTTTACGCGAACGACGCGTTAAAGTAGCGTAGACTACCTTAACGAGTCGTAACGGGTCGTAAGCACTTAGGATAGGTTCCGTTTTAGAATGTAGGCTTTGTTAAACCATATTACATGAGTTCCTATACTCATTTGGTTTACGAAACCTCGTTTTATCCAATCTTCCGATTTAGGTCCGGTTTATTAACGTATACCTATATTAGGTGCCGATTGATTCCGTGATCCTTCTAGCGTTGTTTGATTGTTATTATAAGACTTCTAAGCATTATCAAGTGAGTACATAGTCCCCTCTTTTACCGTTTTCAAATATTTTGGGGTGATACACATGTGCCTACTTGTTACTTTCGTGCTTTCCGTGCTTTCATGACATATACTTGCTATGTTCATTAGTACGCATATAATACATGATTTAAATTCCCATTTTCTATGTATGTTGATTGAGCATGCTAGCACATTGATTTTATAAACACATTTGTTGCATATATTTACTCAGCATATGGACACATTGATTTACATTACATTTCTGCTATGTATGTTTACTGAGCATGCTAGCACATTGATTTACATGACATTTCTGCTTTGTATGTTTACTTAACATACTTAGTACATTGTTTTCACATAACATGTTTACATTTGGTATGACATTTGGTTTGTTTAACGGGACTAAAATACGTTCATTAACATTGATCACTCCGCTCGGTAGTATGTAGTGGTACCATAGGACTTGACAACTCCCATTCCTGGAATCCTAGGTTTGTTTGGACGTAAGGAATGACATAATCCGAAAACATTTTGATAAACCTTTAACTTGTTAAGGGTTTATCTTACAGTCTCAAGGCTTGAATGTATGCGATAAACATTACCACATAAGTGTTTGTATCAGTAAAGCATGGATTTTGCAAAACATAACTTTTGACTTAAACTATGATTTATATCAAATACATTGTTTTGTACATTTTACCTATGGGGTTGAGTAATACTATTATTCACCATACATTTCATTTGATTATACATAAACATTATACATATGATTTGAGTAGTTACTTTTTACTTGCCATACATAACATTTGATTATACAAGACATGGTTTACATTTAACAATTGGACATTTATCATACATAAACATTTTGACATTTGTTCAAACAAGACATTTGATGGTTATTAATAAGTGATTTACATAACGAGGCGACGTGTAATATGATAAAAGCATGGTGGATACACCGCTGGTACTTCCTATATATAAGTACTTTTATGATATTACATATCGTGGCGTTATTTAAATCATTTCAACAAAGACATGATATATTTTATTCAAACAACATATTTTCACAAGACATTGTTTACAAACGACATAACTTATACAAATTCATTATTACTTGGTTATTTATTTAACCAAGTAGTATTCTTTTATATATCATCTGATTTTCTTATCGCTTTTTGTATGATTTATAAAAGAAAACGTTTTCCTAAGATTCATGACTAACTTTTTGTTAAACATTTCTTTCAACTACAAGTCATGGATCCTAAATCAATAAACCTATGTATCTCACAAGCATTTTTATGATGACGTACCTATTTTCACATGTGTTTTTAGGAGCTGATGCATAGGGTTGATCGTGATACACTTAGGCGGACTCGGGCCTTAATGACAATAAAAGATGCAAGACTAGTTAATTATGTTATGTTTCCTTGTTTTTAAGACAATGTAATCTTTTAAATTCAAATAAAAATGAAACTTTAAATACCATGGTTGTGAAACAAAAATTCTGTTACTCCACTCCCCGACATTTCCGCCGTGGTTTGTTGTTTTACGCGGTCGGGGTGTGACAGAAGACTTGGTATCAGAGCCAATGGTTATAGGGAATTAGGTTATTAGTAATTATTTGACCTAGACTATAACTTTTCTAGGACCCTAACACAAGTTATCTTGTGTTTAGATCTTAAAACATTACCGTCACCTATCTTTAGGTGTTTACCAAAACAATAACACAATTTTCCAAAACGATTTTGAAAATCAATCATCTATTCTTAGATGATTTGTTATAAGATTTTGAACCCTCTAAGTTTTCAAAAATCCCGTCAAAGTTTGGGTCTAAATAATGTGAACACGTGCAATCTGGAAGGGTGGATGCCTGTATCTCGAGTTTTCTGTCTAGGCTAGAGTGTTCATACAAATCCACATAATCGGACCACTCACTCTTACCTGGGAACTCTTGGGGTGAGTGTCCACTTATAGGCTAAAGCATGTCTTCGCGATACATTATTATGACCCGTTTACTTTGATTAGTCGCTGTGTGTCGTTTGTTTGCTTTGTGGTAACGAACGAATGACCACCATCCATGCTTTTTGTCGATATTTTTATCATCTCATTTTTTTCATCTTATCATCTCACTCGTTTTCTCTCATGTTTCCTCTTTTAGAATACCTCATCGACGTGACAATCAACTACCTAATGCCGAACTGGCAGCTATCATTGCGCAGCAAATGGCTGCTGCACTCCCAAATCTCATCGCTCAAATTAACCAAGCCAACAACAACAATAATGCACCTGCTCCGTGCAACTTTAAAAGTTTCAATTCGGCTAAACCGCTCAAGTTTAGTGGTTCTGAAGGAGCAACTAGGCTCCTACAGTGGTTCGAGAGTATTGAGAGTACTTTTCGTCATGTTAAGTGTCCTGATAATCGTAAAGTCGAGTTTGCTTCTAGTGTGTTTCAAAAGAGGGCTCTTACTTGGTGGAATGGGTTAATGAGAGATCGTGGTGCTAATGTTGCTTTGGGTCAAACCTGGGAAGAGCTTAGGGCTCTTATGATGAGGGAATTATGTCCTCGTCACGAACAAAGGGCTTTAGAAAGAGAGTTTGATGACTTGAAACAAGATAGTGGTGAACATTGGGCTTATACCGACAGATATGAGGAGTTGAGTTTGTTATATCCCACAATGGTTACCCCACTTGATAAAGCTACCGAGAGGTATGTCGATGGTTTACCTGACCCCGTGCAAGATATCATCACTGGTAGCAACCCTACCACAGTTCGACAAGCCATCGAGTTGGCTGCGACTTTGACTGAGTCGCAAATCAGAAAGGGTAAACTACACAGGAATGGTGATAAGAAACAGAATCAGTCGTCTGACAAGGGTGAGAATAAGAAGGGTAAGAAATCTGAATCTTCAAAGAGGTCTAGGAAGTGCAAGGCTTCCAAGAACTATGCTGTTACCGCGCAGGCAAATCAGGCGCCTCCAAATCAGCCCACGCAACCACCTGGCAAGAAACAGTACATTGGCAATGCACCGTTGTGCAACAGATGTAATAGTCACCACCAGCCGCAAGTTCAGTGTCGTTATTGTATCAATTGTGGGAGATCTGGTCATTTACTGCCACTTGTCGTCTTCCTCCTAACCAGAACCAAGCAGCTCAGAACCCTGCTCAGCAACCTGCCCAATAGCCTGCTCAACAACATGCTCAAGTTGCACGACCTCACTATCCTCCTGGTTCATGCTACAATTGTGGGGATCTGACCCTCTATCAAAATCAGTGTCCGAGGTTAGCTAATGTGAATCAGGCCCAGGCTCATAGACGAGTCTTTAACATGAATGCCAATGAAGCGCGTGCAGTTAACGAGGTGGTCAATGGTACGTTCTTCGTTAACAATCGGCCTGCATCTGTTCTTTCTGATTCGGGTGTCGATAAGAGTTTTGTGTCATTATCTTTTGAACCTTTGCTATGCATGACTAGAACAAAACTAGGAAAGCCCTTGACAGTAGAGGTAGCTAGTGGTGAACCCATCGTTCTCAATTCCATTCTTTGGAATTACCAGTTGAACCTTAATAACCATCTTTTCCTATCGACCTCACGCCAATGTAACTTGGAAGTTTCGACATTATAGTGGGAATGGATTGGTTAGCCAAGTATCACGCAGAGGTAGTTTGTTATGAAAAGATTGTCCATATACCTCTTTCGTCTGGTGAGATCTTAGAGGTTCGTGGTGAGAAACCTGCTAGTAGTCTCAAACTCATGTCTTGTATTCAAGCTCAGAAGTACCTGCGTAAGAACTATGTTGCACTCTTGGCACATGTTGTAGAGGAGAAAGGCAAAGGTAAGTCTATTCAATACATCCCTGTTGTTCGAGATTATCCTGAAGTGTTTCCTGAAGAATTACCTGGTTTACCCCCAGCACGCCAAGTCGAGTTTCGTATTGATCTTGTACCTGGTGCTAATCCTATCGCTAGATCTCTGTATCGTCTTGCACCGCCTGAGATGCAAGAGTTATCTAAGCAGCTTCAGGAGCTTTCTGACAAAGGTTTTATTCGTCCTAGCTTTTCACCTTGGGGTGCTCCCGTTCTTTTTGTTAAGAAGAAAGATGGCTCTTTCAGAATGTGCATCGATTATCGTGAGCTTAACAAGCTTACCATCAAGAATAGATATCCCCTACCTCGCATTGATGAACTCTTTGATCAGTTACAGGGTGCTACTTGTTTTTCAAAGATTGATGTACGTTCTGGGTATCATCAGCTTCGAGTGCTTGAAGAAGATATTCCCAAGACTGCTTTCTGCACAAGATATGGGCATTATGAGTTCACTGTTATGCCATTCGGTTTGACTAATGCTCCTGCTTGTCACACCCCGACCACGTGGAACAACCAAACGTGGCGGAAACGTCGGGGAGTGTTGTAACAGAATCATTGTTTCATAACACATGGAAATTGAAATATTGTTTTATTGATTAAAAGTGTTACAATGTCTTAACAAACAAAGAAGTACAACATAATTAACTAGTCTTGCATCTTTTTATGTCACTAAGGCACAGGTCCGCCTAAGAATGTCTTGATAAGTCCTATGCATCATCTCCTGAAAACACATGTGAAAATAGGTACGTCAGCATAAAAATGCCTGTGAGATACGTAGGTTTTGTGAAAACAGAATTCATGACTTATGTTTGAGAAAATGTTTAGTCATGAACCTTGTAATTTGCTTTGTCTTGTAAATCATTTGAAAAACGATAAGATCAGATGATATGTATAAATAAGAGAATAATGTATGGTTAAATGAATAACCATGTAAAATGAGTTTGTATAAGATAAGTTGTTTGTAAATCAATGTCTTGTGAAAAGTATGTTATTTGTATAAAATGTTATATGTCTCAAATTGAAATGGTTCAAATAACGCTACGATATGTAATACCATACAGACACTTATATATAGGAAGTACCAGCGGCGTATCCACCATGCTTGTATCATATTACACACGCATCGTTACTTAAATCACTTACTCAAACCAAACCACCAAGATGTAATGTTTAACAATTGTAGAAATGTTTATGTATAGTCAAATGTCTATTGTCAAATGTAAATCATGTCAACAGATACAACTGGTTCACATGGTTCAATAGTTACAAACGGTTCATATAATCAAAGGATTATGACGGATCACATAGTCAAATAGCTACAACGGTTCAAAATGTAGTATAATGTGTTCATATGCTGGATGAGCATATGCAACAGAAATGCAATGTAAAACAATGTACTAAGTACGCACACAATGGGCATACATAGCATGAAATGTAATGTAGAACGATGTACTAAGTATGCACACAATGGGCATACATAGCATGAAATGTAATGTAGAACGATGTACTAAATACGCACACAATGGGCATACATAGCATGTAATGTAAAACGATATACTAAGTACGCACACAATGGGCATACATAGCATGTAATGTAAAACGATATACTAAGTATGCACACAATGGGCATACATAGCATGTAATGTAAAACGATGTACTAAGTACGCACACAATGGGCATACATAGCATGTAATGTAAAACGATGTACTAAGTACGCACACAATGGGCATACATAGCATGTAATGTAATGAAATCATGTACTATAATGTACTAACGAACATAGCAGGTATATGATGTGAAAATATGGAAAGCATGAAAGTAACAAGTAGGCACATGTGTTTCACCCCAAAATGTTTGGAAAAAAGTAAAAGAGTGGTTCTATGTACTCACTTGAGATTGCTTAGTAGTCCTTGAGTAACAACCAGACAATGCTAGAGATCACGGATATCAAACGGCACCTAATATAGGTAACTATGTTAATAACCCGGACCTAAATCGGAGGATCGGATAGAATGAAGGTTCGTAAACCAAACGAGTATGGAGACTCGTGTAATATGGTTTAACAAAGCCTACATACTAAATGAAACCTAACATAAGTGCTTATGACCCATTACGACCCGTTTAGGTAGCTTATGCTACTTTAACGCGTCGTTCGCGTGAAACGCGTTTGGACCGCCTAACTAGTCCTATGACAAGTAGAATATTCCTTAACATGCCTAATATTGTTGTCAAATCAGTTTAGATGTCAAAAGTTATGTTACATATGTTTAAAATGGATTTTGGCATCAAAGGGGTATTTTGGTAATTTACCTAAGGCATATAAACTACCTATCATACAACTACTTAAACGTCGTGACCATAAGGTATAACCTCGGAAGGTTATTCCCTATATACTATGGTCACCTAATGTATTTGGTCGGATCCTAGTGATCGACCAAATGGGTCGGGTTCGAAGGTATAAGCGATTTATTAGATCTCTTACCCTTACGACCCTAGACAACGTGGTAATCAGTAGGCATAGTCACAAAGGACTATAACCATCGTGATTACAATCACGTTGCGAAGTTCAAACGAACTTCGCATTGTCCATAACTGGTTAACGCAGAAAGTCAAACAAAGTTTGACTTTCGGACTCGAAAAGCAAGAAAAGAACGAAGGAATACTTACGAAGGGTCCCTAAATGCTAATCTAGATCAAAATAGCTCAGGTATGAAACAAAGGTTTCAACTTAGAGCACATTAGATCAGATTCTAGTGGGTTTTGAAGTTAAGTGGGTTGGGTATTTATAGGATTTCCCGAACCGTTAGGATCGTTTCTTGGAAAACGTGATCGAATCTTGTGCGTACACTTGTTGGAAAGTTGTGGTAACTAAAAATGACCCCTAATGAGCTGAAAGGGCAAGTGTGAGTTTGTGGTTGTGAGTTAAACAGCTGTAATCTGCTGACAAATCGATCTTATCTGATCTGAGACCCTGACGTGGGCCGCGTAAAGATGCACACAAACGTTACGCGGGCCGCATGGCCATGTCTGATCAGAACCAAGTTTGTTAAATGACAGTTTCAGTCCCTGCTAGGTGTTTATGCCATTTCCGACACTTCTAAGGCCCGTAGAGCCAACTTTAAGGCCCTAAAATGATGCCTAAACATTGTGGACATGAAACATGCTCAAAAATATGCCGGATGTTGGTTCGTTTGGTCGTACGATCGCGATGTTCGCTTAATTACGACGGAATGCGCATAAGCGCGAAAAACGATCCAAATGACGCAACAAATGGATTTTTCTTATGCCAAACACTAAAATAAAATGTTTTAGTGCTTACATAAATTTTTTGATGTCCGGGTGTATTCAGAACGTAAGTTATGCGCGAAAGTGCAAACTTGTGCACTTTTTGACGCTTTTAGTCCCTGAATGACCCAAAAGTTTATTTTAGCATACCGAACACCTCAAAGCCTATTTCTAAGCTATGTAGAGGATATTTATGGTATGTTTAACTTATGGTCATGTTCCGGAATGTTCGTTACAGTTCAAATTGGCATACTTTCGCAGTTTGTCAAGTTTAGTCCCTGTAAGCGAATTAACTTGTTTTTGCCATACCAAAGCCTTTAAAACTTATTTCTAAGTTATGTAAAGGTTATTTAAGGTATGTTAAGTATATTTCACTATTCCGGAGTGTTCGTTTCATTAAACTGGTTATATTTACGCATCAGTGCGCGTATAACCTTCCAGAAAGCGATTTAGAGCTTGAAATCGAACAAGAATTGATATGTGCAAAAGATACACATATTTAAACAAGTCCAAAGTATGAAACACAATATTTCATTGGTTTGGTATTTGTTTGATGGTCGCAGTGACACAGGTGTCACAGTCTCCCCTACTTAAGGAAATTTCGTCCCGAAATTTATTCGTAGAAGTCTGTCTGTGACTTTGTGTTAAATAGCCATCAAAGATATGTAAAGCATAATTTTGTTATTTTCCTCAACGGGTAGTTTTCAGAAGCGAAAATGAACGAACGGGGTCATTTTCTTCAACGGGTTCTTCGGAAATGGAAAATAAAGGATTTTTAACTAAACAGATATACATTTCCCTTAACGGATGTTCTTCAGAAGTGAAAACGAATGGATGATTCATTCTTCCTCAACGGGTCCTTCGTCAGAAACGGGAATGAAGGAAAAATCCACGGACATTCATTTCTCTCAATGGATATTCTTCAGAACGAAAATGAACAAACGGGGTCATTTTCCTCAACGGTTATTCTTCAGAATTTGAAATGAAGGATTCAATCAACGGATATTCATTTCCTCAACGGATAATCTTCAGAAACGAAAATGAACTAACGGAGTCATTTTCAACGGTTGCTTCCTCAGGTACGGAAATGAAAGATTTAACAACGGATATTCATTTCCTCAACGGATAATCTTCAGAAATGAAAATGAACAAACGGGGTCATTTTCCTCAACGGTTATCCTTCAGAATTTGAAATGAAGGAATAATCAACGGATATTCATTTCCTCAACGGATAATCTTTAGAAACAAAAATGAACTAACGGAGTCATTTTCAACGGTTGCTTCCTCAGGTACGTAAATGAAGGATTTAACAACGGATATTCATTTCCTCAACGGATAATCTTCAGAAACGAAAATGAACTAACGGAGTCATTTTCAACGGTTGCTTCCTCAGGTACGGAAATGAAGGATTTAACAACAGATATTCATTTCCTCAACGGATAATCTTCAGAACGAAAATGAACAAACGGAGTCATTTTCCTCAACGGGTATTCTTCAGAATTGGAAATGAAGGATAAACGGATATTCATTCCCTCAACGGATATTCTTCAGAAGTGAAAAATGAATAGCTAGTTCATTTTTCCTCAACGGATGCTTCATCAGAATTGGAAATGAATAAGGTTAACTCTAGATACATGATAGAACTTGCTGTGATTTCTGTGCACTAAATTCCATAATTATGTATGCATCCATAATTACGTAATTCCTTGCACAGTCCGCACAGTTCGTTTTGTAATGTTGTGGGGAAGGATATCAAACTTGTGATGACGGTGACTAGACTACCATAGGGTCCTTTTAATTAGATCAACAGAGGATCTTCTTAATTAGGCCACCAAGGAGTCCTTTCAGCTATATCATCCAGTTTAACTAGACCACTCAAGGGGTCTAATTATGAAGCAGTACTTTATAATCCAAGGGACTTATCTACAACGTAGAAGTCCATTAAGGATTTTAGATAGTGCCTTTTGGGTATCCTACTATGAATCTCTTGTACAAGGATATGTAAGATTCTACGAGGATTTGGATAACATAATCTGGATCACACGACACATAAAAGGGAACACATAAGCACATAACCACATAATTGTTTAATTGTTATTATCTTGTTATTGATTGCTATTATCTTGGCGCCTCGTGCTTCGTTTCTCTTAGAAGAAACGGGTACTTAGGATTTTCGTGGAAAACGCAAGAGATCATACAATGGAAGAAATTTGGGGGTAGTCTGTTCTTCAAGGAATACGGTTCCTTGTCGGTATTGTAAGAGATATGTTTGTTTATACATACAACCACATAATTACATTGCAATGTAAATAAAATATTTATTTATAAACAATGATAACAACTGTTTCATGGACCTTGACAACAAAAGAAATTAATACATAAGACGTGATTATTTCTAAACGATGTTGTCTTCTGGTTGGTCAGATGCTCATCCCTGCGCTGGATTTGCATTAGCAAGCCTTGGGCAATTCCTACGAAAATGGCCCATCTCGCCACAGTTGTAGCAAGACCCCGGTGGAAAACGAGCTTGAGTAGGATTGTTGCCAGCTTGATTTGGTGCAGCTGCGGTTGGGCAAACCCTCGCTGTATGACCTATAAGTCCGCAAACTTGGCATGTGCGGCACTTCACACCAGCATGATGATGTAGGCCACATTGGTTGCACAAGGGTGCAGTTCCGTTGTAGGGTTTCCTGGCAGGGGGTTGAGCTGGTTGGTTGGGGACGGCTTGATCATTTTGAGCGACCACGGCGAAGTTCTGAGAAGCCTTTCGCTTCTTTGACTTCTTAGGGGATCCAGTCTGTTCATCCATGGTCTTTGATTCCTTGATTGGGTTCGATTCCTCGACCGGTTTCTTGTCACCTTTTCGGAAAAGTTTACCTTTCCTGATCTTTGATTCAGTCAAGGTTGCAGATAGCTCAATGGCCTGTCTAACTGTAGTAGGGTTGCTACCAGTCACAATGTCTTGTATTGAGTCAGGGAGGCCATCAATGTACTTTTCGATTGCCTTATCCAAAGGTGTGACCATGTTTGGGCATAACAGACTTAACTCCTCATAACGGTCTGTGTAGGCTCGATGCTCACCGCTGTCTTGCTCAAGATTGTCGAATTCCCTTTCCAAGGCCCTGATCTCATGACGAGGACAGAATTCCTTCATCATAAGAGCCCTAAGTTCAGCCCATGTATGTGCTAGAGCAACTTCTGCACCTCGATCTCTCATAACCCCGTTCCACCACGTAAGGGCCCTCTTCTGGAACACACTCGAAGAAAACTCGACCTTGCGATTGTCAGGACACTGCACATGGCGGAAAGTATTCTCAATGCTCTCGAACCATTGAAGAAGCCCCATCACTCCCTCAGAACCACTAAAATTGAGTGGTTTAGCCGAGTTAAAACTCTTGAAATTGCATGGACCATTGTTATTGTTGTTGGCTTGGTTCCATTGAGCAAAGAGGTTTGGGAATTGAGCAGCCATTTGCTGTGCAATGATTTCTGCCAGTTCGGCAGTCGCTATCTGGTTTTCGCGTCGAGGAGGCATTCTAAAAGAGGAAACATGAAAGGAAACGAGTGAGTGAATTAGACAAAAAGAATGAGATGAAACAAATCTGATGAAAGCAAGGATAGTGGTCATTTGTTTGTTACTACAAAGCAACAAACGACCCCGGTGATTAATCAAAGTAAATAGGTCAAAAATAAGGTATCGCGAAGACATGCTCACCTATAAGTGGACACTCACCCCAAGAGTTCCCAGGTAAGAGTGACTGGTCCGATTATGTGGATTTGTACGAACACTCTAGCCTTAGACAGAAAACTCAGGGTACAGGCACCCACTCTTCCAGTTTGCACGTGTTCACACTATTTAGGACCCAGAACTTTGACGAGAGTTTTGAAAATTCAAAGGGGGTTCAAAACCTTACAATAGAGGGTTCAAAACCTAGTAGTCAATCATCCTAGAACAGATGATTAGTTTTCAAAGCGGTTTTGAAATTTATGTTCTTGTTGTGGTTGTCACCTAAGAATAAATGACGGTACTGTTTTAAAACTAAACACAAGAAAACTTGTGTTAGGGTCCTAAGAAGGTTATAGACTAGGTCAAAGCATTACTAATAACCTAATTCCCTATAACCATTGGCTCTGATACCAACTTTTCTGTCACACCCCGACCACGTGGAACAACCAAACGTGGCGGAAACGTCGGGGAGTGTTGTAACAGAATCATTGTTTCATAACACATGGAAATTGAAATATTGTTTCATTGATTAAAAGTGTTACAATGTCTTAACAAACAACGAAGTACAACATAATTAACTAGTCTTGCATCTTTTTATGTCACTAAGGCACAGGTCCGCCTAAGTATGTCTTGATAAGTCCTATGCATCATCTCCTGAAAACACATGTGAAAATAGGTACGTCAGCATAAAAATGCCTGTGAGATACATAGGTTTTGTGAAAACAGAATTCATGACTTATGTTTGAGAAAATGTTTAGTCATGAACCTTGTAATTTGCTTTGTCTTGTAAATCATTTGAAAAACGAGAAGATCAGATGATATGTATAAATAAGAGAATAATGTATGGTTAAATGAATAACCATGTAAAATGAGTTTGTATAAGATAAGTTGTTTGTAAATCAATGTCTTGTGAAAAGTATGTTATTTGTATAAAATGTTATATGTCACAAATTGAAATGGTTCAAATAACGCTACGATATGTAATACCATACAGACACTTATATATAGGAAGTACCAGCGGCGTATCCACCATGCTTGTATCATATTACACACGCATCGTTACTTAAATCACTTACTCAAACCAAACCACCAAGATGTAATGTTTAACAATTGTAGAAATGTTTATGTATAGTCAAATGTCTATTGTCAAATGTAAATCATGTCAACAGATACAACTGGTTCACACGGTTCAATAGTTACAAACGGTTCATATAATCAAAGGATTACCACGGATCACATAGTCAAATAGCTACAACGGTTCAAAATGTAGTATAATGTGTTCATATGCTGGATGAGCATATGCAACAGAAATGCAATGTAAAACAATGTACTAAGTATGCACACAATGGACATACATAGCATGAAATGTAATGTAGAACGATGTACTAAGTACGCACACAATGGGCATACATAGCATGAAATGTAATGTAGAACGATGTACTAAGTACGCACACAATGGGCATACATAGCATGAAATGTAATGTTGAACGATGTACTAAGTACGCACACAATGGGCATACATAGCATGTAATGTTGAACGATGTACTAAGTACGCACACAATGGGCATACATAGCATGTAATGTAAAACGAGGTACTAAGTACGCACACAATGGGCATACATAGCATGTAATGTAATGAAATCATGTACTATAATGTACTAACGAACATAGCAGGTATATGATGTGAAAACATGGAAAGCATGAAAGTAACAAGTAGGCACATGTGTTTCACCCCAAAATGTTTGGAAAACACTAAAAGAGGGGTTCTATTGTCACACCCCGACCACGTAGAACATACAAAACGTGGCGGAAATGTCGGGGAGTGTTGTAACAGAATTAATTGTTTCAAATCCATGTCAATTGAAGTTTCGTTTTATTGATTAAAAGTGTTACAATGTCTTAACAAACAAGGAAATACAACATAATTAACTAGTCTTGCATCTTTTATTGTCACTAAAGCCCAAGTCTGCCTATGTGTATCTTGATCATCTTATGCAACAGCTCCTGAAAAACACATGTGAAAATAGGTACGTCAGCATAAAAATGCCTGTGAGATACATAGGTTTTGTGAAAATAGGTTTCATGACTTATGTTTGAGAAAATGTTTAGTCATGAACCTTGTAATTTGCTTTGTCTTTGTAAAACATTTGAAAACAATAAGTTCAGATGATACGTATAAATAAGAGAATAATGCATGATTAAATGAATAACCATGTAAAATGAGTTTGTATAAGTTAAGTTGTTTGTAAAACAATGAATTGTGAAAGGTATGTTATTTGTATAAAATGTTATATGTATCAAACTGAAATGATTCAAATAACGCTACGATATGTAATACCATACAAACACTTATATATAGGAAGTACCAGCGGCGTATCCACCATGCTTGTATTATATTACACACGCATCGTTACTTAATCACTTAATCAAACCAAACCAAACAATGTAAGATGTCTATGTTTAAACCAATAGTCAAAAGTCCTTGTATAACCCATGTCAAATGTTGATAGTCCAAAAGTAGTCAAGTAATGTATAACCAAAATGACATGTATGGTAAGTAAAATTTAGACTACTTAAACCATAAGTAAAAATGTACAAAACAAAGTATTGAAGTAAAACTTGGTTTAAATCAAAGTTATGTTTTGTAAGATATATGCATGCTATACTGAATATGAACATTTATGCGGTATTGTGAAAATTCATACATCCAATCCTTGAGACAGACGGATAACTATGTAAAAGTGAGTTATCAAGAGAATATGTATTCGGATTCGGTCATTCCTTTCATCCCCTTTCCCTGGGATGTCCGGAACGGGATTTGTCAAGTCCTATGGTACCACTACCTACTACCGAGCGGCATGATCGGTGTTAATGAATGTATAGTATAGTTTAAACAAACCAAATGTCATACCAAAATGTAAGCATGTTTTATGAAGATAATGTACCTAGTATGCTAGAGTAAACATACAGGGTAGAGCTGTAAAACAATGTGTCCATATGTTACTGGAACATATGCAACAGAGATGCAGTATAAAACAATGTACTAAGTATGCAAAGTCATCATACAAAGTAGAAAAGTCATGTAAAACAATGTACTAAGTATGCAAAGTCATCATACAAAGCATAGAACACCATGAAATCATGTACTATAAATGTACTAATGAACATAGCAAGTATATGATGTGAAAACAGGAAAGCACGAAAGTAACAAGTAGGCACATGTGTTTCACCCCAAAACATTTGGAAAAACAGTAAAAGAGGGGTCTATGTACTCACTTGAGATTGCTCAGTAGTCCTTCAGTAACAACCAAACAATGCTAGAGATCGCGGATATCAAACGGCACCTAACATAGGTAACTATGTTAATTAACCGGACCTAGATCGGAAGATCGGGTAGCATTAGGGTTTGTAAACCAAACGAGTGTAGAGACTCGTGTCATTTGGTTTAACAAAGCCTACATACTAAATGAAACTTAACCTAATAGCTTACGACCCATTACGACCCGTTTAGGGAGCTTATGCTACTTTAACGCGTCGTTCGCGTGAAACGCGTTCGGACCGCCTAACTAGTTTTACGACAAGTGTTATATGCCTAAACATGTTACATAATCAGTTATGTGACAAAAGTTTAGGTTACATATGCTTAATTACCAATTATACATGAAAAGGGTATTCTGGTAATTTACCTAAGGCATATAAACTACCTATCATACAACTACTTAAACGTCGTGACCATAGGGTATAACCTCGGAAGGTTATTCCCTACCTACTATGGTCACCTAATGTATTTGGTCGGATCCTAATGATCGACCAAATGGGTCGAGTTCGAAGGTATAGGCGATTTATTAGATCGCCTACCCTACGACCCTAGACAACGTGGTAATCAGTGGGCATAGTCCCAAGGGACTATGACCAACGTGATTACAATCACGTTGCGAAGTTCAAACGAACTTCGCATTGACCATAAGCTGGTCAACGCTGAAAGTCAAACAAAGTTTGACTTTCTGACTCTAAAAGCAATAAAATAAAGAAAAGAACGAAAGAATACTTACGAAGGGTCCCCGAATGCTAATCCCGATTCAAGAATCTCAGGTATGAAACAATGGTTTCAACTTAGAGGTTCTCAAATCAGAATTCTTGTAATTTTGAAGCATGGGGGGTGGGGTATTTATAGTAAAAGGTCCACCGTTAAGATCGTTTCATGGAAAACGTGCCTTAATCCCACCCGTACAAGTGTCGGGACCTTATGGTGACTAAAATGTGATCCTTATCAGATGACTAGACAATTGGGAATGTGTGGGTGTGGATCAAACAGCTGCAATCTGCTGTTAGAAACATTTAACCTGGTCAGAAGGTCTGACGCGGGCCGCCTAAGGATTTTAAGATCCTGAGGCGGGCCGCCTAGGAGTCACAGATCAGAACAAAGTTTCAGAAATGTCAGTTTCAGTCCCTGCACGTGTTTAAGGCCATTTCCGACACTTCTAAGGCCCGTAAAGCCAACTTTAAGGCCCTAAAATGTTTCCTAAACATTGAGGACATGAAACATGCTCAAAAATATGCCGGGTGTTGGTTCGTTTGGTCGTACGAACGCGATGTTCGCTTAATTACGACGGAATGCGCATAAGCGCGAAAAACGATCCAAATGACGCGACGAATGGATTTTTGGCAAGCCAAACACTAAAGTATAATATAGTCATGCTTACATAAATTTTTGGATGTCCAGATGTATTCAGAACGTAAGTTATGTGCGAAAATGCAAACTTGTGCACTTTTTGACACTTTTAGTCCCTGAATGACACAAAAGTTTATTTTAGCATACCGAACACCTCAAAGCCTATTTCTAAGCTATATGAAGGATATTTATGGTATGTTTAACTTATGGTCATGCTCCGGAATGTCTGTTACAGTTCAAATTGGCATACTTTCGCAGTTTGTCAAATTTAGTCCCTGTAAGCGATTTAACTTGATTTTGCCATACCAAAGCCTTTAAAACTTATTTCTAAGTTATGTAAAGGTTATTTAAGGTATGTTAAGCCTATGTCACTATTCCGTAGTGTTTGTTACATTAAACTGGTTATATTTACGCATCGGTGCGCGTATAACCTTCCAGAAAGCGATTTAGAGTTTGAAATTGAACAAGAATTGATATGTGCAAATGATACACATATTTTTACAAATCCCAAGTATGAAATATAATATTTCATTGGTTCGGTATTTGTTTGATGGCCGTGGAGGCACAGGTGTTACAGTCTCCCCTACTTTAGGAAATTTCGTCCCGAAATTTATTTAGAGGAAACTTGTGAGAGCTTGAAAACATGAAGTTGAAAAGATCGAAAAATATTGATTAGGGTTCTGAACTTCTAGTAACCTTTAATAACATCATGATTGCAATGTAAGAGGGATACTTATATACAAGTATATGAAGCGTCATTGGTGCGTCCACCGTACCTCTATTACATCGTTCTCATTTCGTTATTGTCGTCGCTATCGGTTCTTACACATAATAAATCTTACTGTGGTTACCGTGCACTGTATTTCATAATTATGTACGCGTCCATAATCAGACAATTCCTTGCACAGTTCACACAATCTATTTTATAATGTGTAGGGGAAAACCAAATGAACAATCCTGTGATGAGTGTGACTAGACCGCCATAGAGTCCTTTAAATTAAATCAATAAATGATCTAAATAGACTATCAAGGAGTCTGTTCAGCTACATCACTAGATGTCGTTCTTTAACCAAATTGTGAATCAATCTTTTTGACTAGACCACTAAAGGGTCTCTTATGAATCATGGAGTGGTACTATATAATCCAAGGGTCTTAACTATTACATAGAAGCCCATTAAGGATTGAAGGTAGTACCTTTTGAATATCCTGCTACGAATCCCTCATATGGAGATATGAAAGATCCTGAGAGGATTTGGATAACGAATATCCGGAGTATTAAAAACACAAAAATGCATACAAGAAAACATAAGATGAATAAACACATAGTCACATAACCACAAAATTGTTTAACTAGAAATTTGTTCTGCTAACAGAGTACATGTATTTAAAGCACACTAGGAATCCATCTCGTGGATTTCATTTGGTACTTTAAACGTTATCAAGAATCCAACTATAAAGATAGAAAGATTCAAAAAGAAAATTCGATTTCGATTACTAGGAACCGAAGTGTTCGAATTAAGGTACATAAGGAATCCGATTAAGGACTCTGATTTGAACGATAATCATCCACAAGGATCTAATTGTAAAGATAAAAAGATCCCATATGAATTTTAGAAGTTGAAGATGTTTTGAAATCTTGCACTGGATGTGCTTAGGTCAAAACATGATGTAAAAATGCTTATGAAGTTGAGATGCTTGATATGTCAAGGCAACATATGAAGCAGAATTTTGAAGGTTAAGTCAATGTATGAGGAAAATATTTTTGGAAGACTATGCATGGGGTAAAAAAAAATGTTTTTGAAACCTTATATATAATACTTTTTGAAATCATAAAGTAGGTGTATTAGGTAGATATATTTACAAAAATGTTTTAAAATCATGCGAGATGAAAGTTTGAAATTATGTATAAGGTTTTTGAAAGACATGAATGATGCTTTTCGAAATCATGCACTTGATCAGAAAATGTATTGTGTTAATATTGTCTTCAGACTATATGAAATATTTTGAAATTAGAAAGGTTGGTTTTGATAACATGGCCAATGTTTTTGAAATAACATAGACAATGCATCTAGAAAAATTGTTTTCAAACTATATGAAATGTTTTGAGATCATGAAGATTGTTTTTGAAATACTGGTACTGTGTATGTTGAAAAATCAAAACGTAATGGGTATGAGATTTGAAAATACCCTTAGTTATCTAACCAAGGATTTAAAGGCACAGATGTGCGAAAAGCACGATTACTCATAATGTCACTTAATTTTCTGTACTTTGTTTCTTAGAGTGAAACGAGTACTTAAAATTTTCGAGGGAATCATGAGCAATCATTTGAAAGAGAGAAATCACAAGAGTAGTTTGTAAGGTACATAGTTCCTTGATGTAGGTATCATAGGAAAAGCCATACACACCTAGCAGGGGGGTTGAGCTGGTTGGTTGGGGACTGCTTTACCATTGTGAGCGACCATGGCGAAGTTCTGAGAAGCCTTTCACTTCTTTGACTTCTTAGGGGATCGTTCATCCATGGTCTTTGGTTCCTCGATTGGTTTATTGGCTGATGGTGTTGTCGCCTGACTAGGTCCTGCCTGTCTTGGTGACTCTTGAGTGGCTTCATCCTGGAGATGATACATGGCAGTAGCTAATTCAACAGTCTTCAGGACTACTTCGCCTATTCGCTGAGCGAATTTTGCTGCATGCTCAGATATCTAGGCGTCATCGTGATGAAGAGACATTCTTGAAGAAAAAGAAAGGCATAGGGAGAAACAGGTAAAAGATTATTGGACATTCAAAACAGAATGATAACGCATGAAAATTGCGATCATTTGTTTGTTACCTAAGGCAAACAAATGAGACGGTGACTAATCAAAGTAAATGGGTCAAAAATAATGTATCGCGAAGACATGCTCGCCTATAAGTGAACACTCATCCCAAGAATTCCCAGGTAAGCACAACTGGTCTCGCGTCTGATGAGATGTATACGAAGTGCTTGCCTAGACAGAAAACCCAGAATACAGGCATTCACCCTTCCAGTTTGCACGTGTTCACATTATTTAAAACCCAAAACCTTGACGAAGTTTTGAAAACTCAAAGGGGTTCAAAACCATATAATAGAGAGTTCAAAACCTAGTAATCAATCATCCTAGAACAGATGATTAGTTTTCAAAGCGGTTTTGAAATTTATGTTCTTGTTGTGGTCGTCGCCTAAGGATAGGTGACGGTATTGTTTTATGACTAAACGCAAGTAAACTCGCGTTAGGGTCCTAAGAAGGTTACAGACTAGGTCAAAGCATTACTAATAACCTAATTCCCTATAACCATTGGCTCTGATACCATCTTTTCTGTCACACCCCGACCACGTAGAACATACAAAACGTGGCGGAAATGTCGGGGAGTGTTGTAACAGAATTAATTGTTTCAAATCCATGGCAATTGAAGTTTCGTTTTATTGATTAAAAGTGTTACAATGTCTTAACAAACAAGGAAATACAACATAATTAACTAGTCTTGCATCTTTTATTGTCACTAAAGCCCAAGTCTGCCTATGTGTATCTTGATCATCTTATGCAACAGCTCCTGAAAAACACATGTGAAAATAGGTACGTCAGCATAAAAATGCCTGTGAGATACATAGGTTTTGTGAAAATAGGTTTCATGACTTATGTTTGAGAAAATGTTTAGTCATGAACCTTGTAATTTGCTTTGTCTTTGTAAAACATTTGAAAACAATAAGTTCAGATGATACGTATAAATAAGAGAATAATGCATGATTAAATGAATAACCATGTAAAATGAGTTTGTATAAGTTAAGTTGTTTGTAAAACAATGAATTGTGAAAGGTATGTTATTTGTATAAAATGTTATATGTATCAAACTGAAATGATTCAAATAACGCTACGATATGTAATACCATACAAACACTTATATATAGGAAGTACCAGCGGCGTATCCACCATGCTTGTATTATATTACACACGCATCGTTACTTAATCACTTAATCAAACCAAACCAAACAATGTAAGATGTCTATGTTTAAACCAATAGTCAAAAGTCCTTGTATAACCCATGTCAAATGTTGATAGTCCAAAAGTAGTCAAGTAATGTATAACCAAAATGATATGTATGGTAAGTAAAATTTAGACTACTTAAACCATAAGTAAAAATGTACAAAACAAAGTATTGAAGTAAAACTTGGTTTAAATCAAAGTTATGTTTTGTAAGATATATGCATGCTATACTGAATATGAACATTTATGCGATATTGTGAAAATTCATACATCCAAGCCTTGAGACAGACGGATAACTATGTAAAAGTGAGTTATCAAGAGAATATGTATTCGGATTCGGTCATTCCTTTCATCCCCTTTCCCTGGGATGTCCGGAACGGGATTTGTCAAGTCCTATGGTACCACTACCTACTACCGAGCGGCATGATCGGTGTTAGTGAATGTATAGTATAGTTTAAACAAACCAAATGTCATACCAAAATGTAAGCATGTTTTATGAAGATAATGTACCTAGTATGCTAGAGTAAACATACAGGGTAGAGCTGTAAAACAATGTGTCCATATGTTACTGGAACATATGCAACAGAGATGCAGTATAAAACAATGTACTAAGTATGCAAAGTCATCATACAAAGTAGAAAAGTCATGTAAAACAATGTACTAAGTATGCAAAGTCATCATACAAAGCATAGAACACCATGAAATCATGTACTATAAATGTACTAATGAACATAGCAAGTATATGATGTGAAAACAGGAAAGCACGAAAGTAACAAGTAGGCACATGTGTTTCACCCCAAAACATTTGGAAAAACAGTAAAAGAGGGGTCTATGTACTCACTTGAGATTGCTCAGTAGTCCTTGAGTAACAACCAAACAATGCTAGAGATCGCGGATATCAAACGGCACCTAACATAGGTAACTATGTTAATTAACCGGACCTAGATCGGAAGATCGGGTAGCATTAGGGTTTGTAAACCAAACGAGTGTAGAGACTCGTGTCATTTGGTTTAACAAAGCCTACATACTAAATGAAACTTAACTTAATAGCTTACGACCCATTACGACCCGTTTAGGTAGCTTATGCTACTTTAACGCGTCGTTCGCGTGAAACGCGTTCGGACCGCCTAACTAGTTTTACGACAAGTGTTATATTCCTAAACATGTTACATAATCAGTTATGTGACAAAAGTTTAGGTTACATATGCTTAATTACCAATTATACATGAAAAGGGTATTCTGGTAATTTACTTAAGGCATATAAACTACCTATCATACAACTACTTAAACGTCGTGACCATAGGGTATAACCTCGGAAGGTTATTCCCTACCTACTATGGTCACCTAATGTATTTGGTCGGATCCTAATGATCGACCAAATGGGTCGAGTTCGAAGGTATAGGCGATTTATTAGATCGCCTACCCTACGACCCTAGACAACGTGGTAATCAGTGGGCATAGTCCCAAGGGACTATGACCAACGTGATTACAATCACGTTGCGAAGTTCAAACGAACTTCGCATTGACCATAAGCTGGTCAACGCTGAAAGTCAAACAAAGTTTGACTTTCTGACTCTAAAAGCAATAAAATAAAGAAAAGAACGAAAGAATACTTACGAAGGGTCCCCGAATGCTAATCCCGATTCAAGAATCTCAGGTATGAAACAATGGTTTCAACTTAGAGGTTCTCAAATCAGAATTCTTGTAATTTTGAAGCATGGGGGGTGGGGTATTTATAGTAAAAGGTCCACCGTTAAGATCGTTTCATGGAAAACGTGCCTTAATCCCACCCGTACAAGTGTCGGGACCTTATGGTGACTAAAATGTGATCCTTATCAGATGACTAGACAATTGGGAATGTGTGGGTGTGGATCAAACAGCTGCAATCTGCTGTTAGAAACATTTAACCTGGTCAGAAGGTCTGACGCGGGCCGCCTAAGGATTTTAAGATCCTGAGGCGGGCCGCCTAGGAGTCACAGATCAGAACAAAGTTTCAAAAATGTCAGTTTCAGTCCCTGCACGTGTTTAAGGCCATTTCCGACACTTCTAAGGCCCGTAAAGCCAACTTTAAGGCCCTAAAATGTTGCCTAAACATTGAGGACATGAAACATGCTCAAAAATATGCCGGGTGTTGGTTCGTTTGGTCGTACGAACGCGATGTTCGCTTAATTACGACGGAATGCGCATAAGCGCGAAAAACGATCCAAATGACGCGACGAATGGATTTTTGGCAAGCCAAACACTAAATTATAATATAGTCATGCTTACATAAATTTTTGGATGTCCGGATGTATTCAGAACGTAAGTTATGCGCGAAAATGCAAACTTGTGCACTTTTTGACACTTTTAGTCCCTGAATGACACAAAAGTTTATTTTAGCATACCGAACACCTCAAAGCCTATTTCTAAGCTATATGGAGGATATTTATGGTATGTTTAACTTATGGTCATGCTCCAGAATGTCTGTTACAGTTCAAATTGGCATACTTTCGCAGTTTGTCAAATTTAGTCCCTGTAAGCGATTTAACTTGATTTTGCCATACCAAAGCCTTTAAAACTTATTTCTAAGTTATGTAAAGGTTATTTAAGGTATGTTAAGCCTATGTCACTATTCTGGAGTGTTTTTTGCATTAAACTGGTTATATTTACGCATCGGTGCGCGTATAACCTTCCAGAAAGCGATTTAGAGTTTGAAATTGAACAAGAATTGATATGTGCAAATGATACACATATTTTTAGAAATCCCAAGTATGAAATATAATATTTCATTGGTTCGGTATTTGTTTGATGGCCGTGGAGGCACAGGTGTTACATCTATGTACTCACTTGAGATTGCTTAGTAGTCCTTGAGTAACAACCAAACAATGCTAGAGATCACGGATATCAAACGGCACCTAATATAGGTAACTATGTTAATAACCCGGACCTAAATCAAAGGATCGGATAGAATGAGGGTTCGTAAACCAAACGAGTATGGAGACTCGTGTAATATGGTTTAACAAAGCCTACATACTAAATGAAACCTAACATAAGTGCTTACGACCCATTACGACCCGTTTAGGTAGCTTATGCTACTTTAACACGTCGTTCGCGTGAAACGCGTTTGGACCGCCTTACTAGTCCTATGACAAGTAGAATATGCCTTAACATGCCTAATATTGTTGTCAAATCAGTTTAGATGTCAAAAGTTATGTTACATATGTTTAAAATGGATTTTGGCATCAAAGGGGTATTTTGGTAATTTACCTAAGGCATATAAACTACCTATCATACAACTACTTAAACGGCGTGACCATAAGGTATAACCTCGGAAGGTTATTCCCTATATACTATGGTCACCTAATGTATTTGGTCGGATCCTAATGATCGACCAAATGGGTCGGGTTCGAAGGTATAAGCGATTTATTAGATCGCTTACCCTTACGACCCTAGACAACGTGGTAATCAGTAGGCATAGTCACAAAGGACTATAACCATCGTGATTACAATCACATTGCGAAGTTCAAACGAACTTCGCATTGACCATAACTGGTTAACGCAGAAAGTCAAACAAAGTTTGAATTTCGGACTCGAAAAGCAAGAAAAGAACGAAAGAATACTTACGAAGGGTCCCCGAATGCTAATCTATATCAAAATAGCTCAGGTATGAAACAAAGGTTTCAAGTTAGAGCACATTAGATCAGATTCTAGTGGGTTTTGAAGTTAAGTGGGTTGGGTGTTTATAGGATTTCCCGAACTGTTAGGATCGTTTCTTGGAAAACGTGATTGAATCTCGTGCGTACACTTGTTGGAAAGTTGTGGTAACTAAAAATGACCCCTAATGAGCTGAAAGGGCAAGTGTGAGTTTGTGGTTGTGGTTGTGAGTTAAACAGCTGTAATCTGCTGACAAATCGATCTTATCCGATCTGAGACCCTGACGCAGGCCGTGTAAAGATGCACACAAACCTTACGCGGGCCGCATGGCCATGTCTGATCAGAACCAAGTTTGTTAAATGACAGTTTCAGTCCCTGTTAGGTGTTTATGCCATTTCCGACACTTCTAAGGCCCGTAGAGCCAACTTTAAGGTCCTAAAATGATGCCTAAACATTGTGGACATGAAACATGCTCAAAAATATGCCGGATGTTGGTTCGTTTGGTCGTACGATCGCGATGTTCGCTTAATTACGACGGAATGCGCATAAGCGCGAAAAACGATCCAAATGACGCGACGAATGGATTTTTCTTATGCCAAACACTAAAATAAAATGTTTTAGTGCTTACATAAATTTTTGGATGTCCGGGTGTATTCAGAACGTAAGTTATGCGCGAAAGTGCAAACTTGTGCACTTTTTGACGCTTTTAGTCCCTGAATGACCCAAAAGTTTATTTTAGCATACCGAACACCTCAAAGCCTATTTCTAAGCTATGTAAAGGATATTTATGGTATGTTTAAATTATGGTCATGTTCCAGAATGTTCGTTACAGTTCAAATTGGCATACTTTCGCAGTTTGTCAAGTTTAGTCCCTGTAAGCGAATTAACTTGTTTTTGCCATACCAAAGCCTTTAAAACTTATTTCTAAGTTATGTAAAGGTTATTTAAGGTATGTTAAGTATATTTCACTATTCTGGAGTGTTCGTTGCATTAAACTGGTTATATTTACGCATCAGTGCGCGTATAACCTTCCAGAAAGCGATTTAGAGCTTGAAATCGAACAAGAATTGATATGTGCAAAAGATACACATATTTAAACAAGTCCAAAGTATGAAACAAAATATTTCATTGGTTTGGTATTTGTTTGATGGTCGCAGTGACACGGGTGTCACACTGCTGTTTTCATGGACTTGATGAATAGGATTTGTAAGCCTTATTTGGACAAGTTCATCATCGTCTTCATTGATGACATCTTGATTTATTCTAAGACGCGAGCCGATCATGACCAACGTCTTCGTCTTACAATGGAACTCCTAAAGAAAGAACAACTTTTCGCCAAGTTCTCCAAGTGCGAATTTTGGCTTAAGGAAGTTCAATTTTTAGGGCATATCGTTAACGAACAAGGTATTCATGTAGATCCTGCCAAAATCAGTGCGATTAAGGATTGGGATACGCCTACTACTCCTACTGAGGTTCGTTCATTTCTTGGTCTTGCGGGTTATTATCGCCGCTTTATCGAAAACTTCTCCAAAAATTGCAGTTCCTCTCACTGCTATAACTCAGAAGAATAAACCCTTCGAATGGGGATCCAAACAGGAAGAAGCTTTTCAGACCTTGAAACAGAAACTTTGTGATGCGTGTTAGACCCAATTCAGGCTCAAAACAACTTCTTCTCACGTAATATGGCAAGTGATTTCAGTAGATGTGAAAAAGATGTGCGGAAATGGAAATCAGACTTTCAAGAAACAAGACCTACAGAATTATCAAGTTTATATCACTTTGAAACAAAAATGGTTTACAAGGTGATTGAAAGATTATTATCTAATACAAACGAATCTTGAATTATGTGGGGGAGAGAGCAATGGAGTTTTGATTTATGTGTGAATGCTAAGCTTCAAACTCACTTTGCTTCTCCTGGTTGAGCCTTCTATTTATAGACGGCTTGTATGAATAAACAATAGTTTATTCATACAATAATTCCTGCAAAAAGTAGCCAATTGACATATTCATTGATTCCAACGTTCAAGTTGCCTTTTTCATCATGATATCATTTAATGTCAACTTGCTTCGGTAAGTGTGGCAGGACAGAGCCAATTTCAGAAAAGTGGGTTGTTTTCATCAGAAATTCTGATAAACCACTTCATCAAAAATTCTGATGAACAAATCATCAGAAAATCCTTGATGATCAGAATCGTCAGATACTGATGATATTTCATCAGAAATATCATCAGATCCATCAGAAATGACCTCTTCTGATAATCCAATTCAGCTCTTGATCAACTTGTGATTCTTTGAAGTAGATGCTATGTATTCCGGTTGTACCATCTGATCTTCTTTTTCTAGTTCGTGATCTTCAGGACTGTGATCTCTTCATAGACACAGTTGATTGTGTTTTTCTTCAAACTTACAAATAAAGTTTCCTAACAGTTTCCCCCTAAGTATTGTAAGAAAATGAACTACCTCTATATCAAACATAAACAACTTTCTTTGAAAGAAAAATTAAAAAACAACTAAGTTCAGAAACATTGAACATAGTCAAACCAACTTAAATCAGACATTGATAAAATATTGTTCATAAACAGGAAATTTAATCTTATTAAATCATTAGTTGATCTTCACTCCACTTCTGTATTTGTCTCCAGGTTTCAGCCTTTTCTTATAGTCAATTGCCTTTTGAGTTTCTTTGTACATTTCTTTATACCATCCTCTTGCTTCCATCCAATTATCAATGCACTCTTCAATTGTTTTTCTCAGCTTTTCATTGTTCTTTCCCTTCTCTTTGAGCTGCTCTTGTTTTTCATTCATGCAGTTTTTTATATATTTCAAAGTTTGATTTGAATACCTGCATATATCACTGATTCTGAACAGAGCTTTCTCTTTATTAGCATCTTTGAAGACTACACTCATTTCTGGTTGATCAAAGATTGCTCCAGTTCTTAATGATTTAGAAGCAATTTCAGCTGGAATTGAAGTGTTTGGAGGTGGTATTAGCACTTTGTTGCTGTACTCAAAATTGATACATAGATCAAAGTCTGCGAGTGCAGCCCTTTTGTATAACTTTGCTCCTGCATTTTTGAGACTTTCAAGGGCTCTTCTGATTATAACTGAATTACCTTTCATTTCATCAATGATATTCTTCATTTTGACTATTCCCAATGGGTGAATATCATCAGCCAGATTTGCATCAGTAACCTTTTGTTGACTGTTGTCTTTTCTGATCAAGGTATACTTGTTTTGTGCTTCATTGCCTAGGATGCCTCCTCCAATGGTCATTGTATCAATTCTTTCAATTGATACTATTGGATTGGTTATGTGCTTGTGTAAAATTACCCAACCTCCATTGTTTCTGTTTTCAACAATACCTTTGCTTATTGGAGAGAGTGATCTCTTTGGGTTGTCTTCTGGACCTTTCCAATAGTAATTCTTTAAATGTTCTTCAGGGTACATAATAGTGTGTAAATCACCTTTTAGCACTTCCATTTCTCTGATGTTCCCTTCTGAATCTTCTATCATTTCTTTTCTTGGCCTTTTTGAGGAAGTCACTTCATGTTCCATTCTTCTCTTTTCTTTTGTATCCATTAGTATGCTTAACTCTGTTTCTCCTGTGATGGTTGTAGAAACTGGTTGTACTGGAACATGATCTTTTGGTTGTATCCTTGAAGTGTCTGGCTTTGAGACATTTGGTGGAGGACCCATGAGTATCTTCTGTTTATCTTGAGGTGGACCCATGGGTTGCTTCTGTTGTTGAGCTGTTGAGGTTTCTGTTGGTTTGGTTTGATCTTGTTGAACAATTTCTGGTTGTTGTTGATGTTGGGATTTTCACATGTTTATCAAAGTATTTTATCCTTATAAAATAAAAACGCAGCGGAAATAATTATTTAAAGCATGTTACTTACAAGATATAAAGCCCATTTTATATGTAAAACCCAATCCCGGATCCATATACGAATATGCATGCTATCAAAATTAAAACACAACCATAGGGTGTTTAGAATACTACCTTCCAAGGAGTAGAGGATATGAAGAAGATGATGCTTCTTGAACGGTTGCCTTCAAGTGTAGAAGACCTCAAGCTTGCATACCCCAAGCCTTCCAACAAACACCTTATGTTTAGCTAGGATTTCTACACTTATGAACTCACTAAGATTCCTCATGAACAACCATGCTTGGTCGAAAATATGAGAGGAGGTTGTGGAGTTCTTGCACTTGATTTATGAACTTGAAAAAGCCTACTTGATCAACCATACATGACCCGATTTTTAGAGACTAAATTCAAGTCTTACACTTGAAAATGATCTCCTAAAAATGCTCTATGTTGGCCTAAAATTTGAGAGCATACTCTCTAGAGTTTCTTCAAGTTCATAAGTCTTGCAAGTTCATTCATTTGACATCTTGGTATTTATAGATGTAGAGAGAATCTTGCCACCCATCTTGCCCAATCAAAAGGCCTCTAGTTATGACATTTGCATGAAATGTCATTGGACCATCATTCTTCCCCAATCAAGGTTCATGCAATTGCATGTAAACTAATTGGCCAAAATTGCTTGGGAAGAACACCCAATCACAACCCATCTAACTTGTAAGACATGCATGTGGTGTGATTGGACCAACAATTTTGGGAAGACCCCATGGGGGGGGGGGGGTGGCGGCCTAGTCTTTATTTATATAAAAAAATTCAATTTTCTTTTATAAAATAATATAAGTCTTACATATGTATTTTATAACTTTTATAAAATATAACATCATATGTTATAAGACTTATGCTATTTTTATTATGTTATTTAACCCATTAAATAACAAAATAAAATACTCTCTCAAAATAAATTATCCATATAATTTATTAGTTTGTCAAGTGCAATTATTTAGAAAACCAATTTCTAAATATTCTAAGTGTTGATATTTATTTATTTGATCATATCATAAATAAATATTGTAAGTGTTTGTCTAGCTTGTTATTAGGTATGACTCGACTTGGATCATAACGTACTAGCCACATCAATTTAATATGTGTCTTGGGCATACAGAGTCCAACAATCTCCCACTTGCACAAGATACATATAAGATTGATGCAAGTAGTAAATGACGCCTAACTACGGTTTACTACCCCCAATACGTATGACTATATTTGCCATTCAATAACATCATCCCTTTCAAGTCCCTTACTTGAACATGATTTAGGTGAATCTATCATTTATCCTTTCGTTACAGATGTCATGTTAAATCCAGAGACAGAGTGATCACTCTCTGTTGATTTAACTTTAGCAGGCCTTAGACATCTTACTCTCAACGAATAAGAGGAACGAATCCCCTCTTGACTACATACGTCTCTCACAATCACCTGTACCACACCT
>JARYGA010041480.1:0-32934 GCA_030545235.1 Helianthus tuberosus
AAAGAAGTGATTTAACCATGAGTTATACTTTGGAATAATGTTAGTATTTTGACATGTAAATGGCTAAAAAATTTATTAGACATATTTGAGAATTTTTAAGTTGTTGCTTGTTCTTGAATGATAGTTAAAATGCAAGTGTTGGGTGATTTGTGTAAGACATGATAAATGTTCAAACAAATCAGTAAATAAACATGAATACATTACATATTTGATTCATTTTAATACATACGAAATGATGATAATATGATAGTGTGCTTTAGACATTTGTACCTGAGAATACATGTTGATTTATAGCTCAAGAAATGGTAAAAAAAATGATTGTATGACAAAAATGGTTTAGAACAGGTTATAAACACTAAAAATAACATTATTTGGTATATTGTAATGGCATGAAACTTTGTCATAGGTTTGATAGCTTTGCATGTTGTACATATAGCTTAGAAAGTGGTAAAATATGTGAAATTAGCATGATTTATGTGCTTTATTTGAGACCTGCACTATCATGAGTATAACCATTATTTTATTCAGTAAATAACATGGGTTATGTTAAAATATCAAGTCGTTTCAATTTGGGATGGTTAGGTAACGTTTGATGCAAAACTATGCGGCAAAACGGTTAAAAATCGGCTTTTCGGAGGATTTTTTATAAAACTGTTTTAGATCAGTAAGTGAACTGATATATTTGATATAAAAATAAGTATTTTCACTTATATTAAGTTTACTTGGTGTTCGGTTAGTCATACGTGACTTCCGGCGCCCTAAAACGTTACCGAATCGCTAAAATACGTGTTTTTCAACATACACTATAATGGGTTGTTCATGGGAAAATTTTATGTGTTATAATGTGTTATGTGTTTTATAATATGTGTATGATGACATGTTAATACTTGACACGATTATGTGTATTACGTTATTATTAGTATGTTACATTTGAGTATATATATTACGACGCGCAAATCGTAGATATATTGCTTATAACATGATGAGGGTCACCAATAAAATCGTTCAAGTCGCAAAGTTTTTAAAATATATATGAACTCATATATATATATAAATACACCAATATAATAAAAAATAATGACTTTTCGAGAAAATCTCAAAGTTATGTGAAAATTCTAAGTATCGGAGAAACTTCGGTATTTTTGTGAGTTTTAATTATTAAATCGTTCTTATTTAATTTAGGACGAATAAACAATTTGAGGGATTGTGTTAACATATAAAAACGCAACAAAAGGTGAGTACATAGTTCCTCTATTTTACGTTTTCAAATGTTTTGGGGTGAAGCATATGTGCATAACTTTACTTTTCGTTTTCATGAGATTATACATGTTTTATTACATATTACATATAATACATTATTTCAAAGACATTTTTATGGTATATTGACTTAGTATACCTAACATTTGGTTTCAAAGACATTTTATTGGCATATTGACTTAGTATGCCTATTACATGGTTTTACAAAGACATTTTCATGACATGCTTACATTGAAAAAGACATTTGGTACGTTAAGTAGTACATTCATTAACATTGATCACACTGCTCGGTAGTATGTAATAGCGCTATAGGACTTGACAAATCCCGTTCCCGCTTTCTAGGTATTTCGTTAGGGGAATGAAAGAATCTGAATACATTTTTTTGATAAATTCTTGATCCTGATAAGGGTTTATCCGACAGTCTCAAGGCTTGAGTGTATGCTATAGACAAACCACATAAATGTTCATATCAATAAAAGCAATGGTTTTCAAGACATAACTTTTGTTTATTCAAAGACCTTGTTTTGTACATGACATTTTTTTACATAAGACATTTGTTATACACGACATTATGCATTTGGCTTGAGTAAATACTATTTATTCACCATACAAGACATGGTTTATACTGGACATTTGACATTGGTTATACATGACATTGACATATTATATACAAATTATTTTCATTTGGTTATTTACTTAACCATACATCATTCTTTTATATCATTTGATTTTCATATGATTTTATAAAAGAAGACATTTTTATAAGGTTCATGACTACTTTTCGTTAAACATTTCTTTTAACCTTTAAAGTCATGAATCTTCAACACTAAACCTATGTTACTCATAGGCATTTTTATGCTAACATATTTACTTTCACATATGTTTCAGCAGTGAATGTTTGATGTAAGCAAGCTACACTTAGGGCGACTTGGGCCTTAGCAATCTAAAATCAAGAAAGTTATCGTCTTTTATGTTATGTGTTTCGTTTGAACTAAGACAATGTAATAATTTAAGCTTGTAAAACTTAACTTTAATTATCATGTGTTTTTGAGACAATAATTCTGCCACAGCACTCCCCGACGTTTCCGCCGCGGTTTGTTGTTTTATGCGGTCGGGGTGTGACAGAAGAGTTGGTATAAGAGCTCATGCTTATAGGGAATTAGGTTATTAGTAAAATTTTGACCTAGACTATAACCTTTTCTAGGACCCTAACACAAGTTACCTTGTGTTTAGACCTTAAAACAATACTATCACCTATCCTTAGGTGATTACCAAAACAAGTACACAAATCTCAATTCCATTTGAAAATCAATCATCTATCCTTAGATAATTTATTTTTAGACTTTACGCCTTTAAAGTTTTCAAATCTCGTCAAAGTTTGGGTCTTAATAATGTGAACACATGCAATCTGGAAGGGTGGTTGCCTGTACCCTGAGTTTTCTGTCTAAGGCTAGAGTGTTCGTACAAATCCACATAATCGGACCAGTCACTCTTACCTGGGAACTCTTGGGGTGAGTGTCCACTTATAGGCTAAAGCATGTCTTCATTATGCATTATGTAGACCTAATTACTTTGATTAGTCACCGTGTTATTTGTTTGTTTTAAGTAACAAATAAATGACCACCTTCCTTTGTGTTGTCAATGTTTTCAATACTCCTTTTGATTGTCTTATGTCAATCTCACCCATTTCCTTGTGTTCTTTTTAGATGCCTCCTCTACGTGATCAAACTCAAGACGCCGCAATGGCAGCCTTGATCGCTCAGCAAATTGCTGCTGTACTCCCGAACCTAGTAACTCAGTTAAACCAAGCAAACAACAACAACAACGCACTTGCTCCGTGCAACTTTAAGACATTCAATTCGGCTAAACCGCTTCAGTTTTCTAGGTCAGAAGGAGCAACTGGGCTCCTACAGTGGTTCGAGAGTCTCGAGAGTACGTTTCGTCACGTTCAATGCCCGAATGAGCGAAAGGTTGAGTTCGCATCAAGTGTGTTTCAGAAAAGGGCGCTTACATGGTGGAATGGTGTGATGAGAGACAGGGGTGACGAATTGGCAATGGCTCAAACTTGGGAAGAGCTTCACGCTCTTATGATGAAGGAGTTTTGTCCTCGTCATGAACAGAGGGCACTGGAAAACGAATTCCACGATCTCAAACAAGATAGTGGAGAGCACCGTGCCTACACAGACCGATACGAAGAACTGAGCCTGCTGTGTCCCACCATGGTCACGCCTTTGGACAAGGCGATTGAGAAGTACATAGATGGTCTACCTGATCCTGTTCAGGATATTGTCACCGGCAGCAACCCTACCACGGTTAGACAAGCTATTGAGCTAGCTGCAACTTTGACTGAGTCTCAAGTCAAAAAGGGTAAACTCCACCGTAAGGGTGACAAGAAACCATCTGACAAGGCAGAGAAGAAGAAGGGAAAAAAAGCTGAAACCTCGAAGAAGTCAAAGAAGCGCAAGGCTTCCCAAAACTTTGCAGTTACTACACAACCCAACCAGAACACTCAGAACCAGCCAGCACAACCACCTGCTAAGAAACCGTATGTTGGTACTACACCTCTTTGTAACAAGTGCAATTGTCATCATCAACCACATCTTCAATGTCGTCTTTGCAACAACTGCGGAAGATATGGCCATTTGGCTAACACATGTCGCTCTCCTCCTACTCCAAATCATGCGGCACAAAACCCTACCCAACAGCCAGCAAATCCTGCACGACCTCCTTTTCAGCCTGGGTCTTGCTTCAATTGTGGAGATTTGACTCACTACAGGAACAAGTGCCTGAAGTTGGCTAATGCGAACCCGACTCGTGGACGAGTATACAACATCAATGCCAATGAAGCGCGTGCCGACAATGAGGTGGTGAACGGTATGTTCTATGTTAACAACCAACTTGCTTCTATTCTTTTTGATTTGGGAGCCGACGAGAGTTTTGTATCCCTAGCTTTTGAACCTTTGCTTGCAAAGCCTAGAACAAAACTAGGAAAACCCTTAACATTAGAGTTAGCCAGTGCTGAATCCTTTGTACTTGATTCCGTCATTCGAAATTGCCAGTTGAACCTCAACGAGTTTCGACGTTATAGTAGGGATGGATTGGTTGACCAAATACCGTGCAGAAGTGGTCTGTTTTGACAAGATTGTTCGTGTACCTCTTTCGTCTGGTGAAGTCTTAGAAGTTCGTGGAGAAAAGCCCGTTAGTAGCCTTAAACTAATGTCTAGCACCCAAGCTTATAAATATCTACGAAAGAATTATGTGGCTTTCTTGGCACGTGTCGTAGAGGAGAAAGACAAGGGTAAAACTGTTCAAGACATCCCTGTCGTTCGGGATTATCCTGAGGTTTTTCCTGAAGACTTACCTGGTATACCCCCAGCACGTCAAATCGAGTTCCGTATTGACCTTGTACCCGGTGCTTACCCGATTGCTAAATCTCCATACCATCTTGCACCGTCCGAGATGCAAGAGTCATCGAAGCAACTACAGGAGTTATCAGACAAAGGATTTATTCATCCGAGCTTTTCCCCTTCGGGCGCGCCTGTTCTTTTTGTAAAGAAGAAGGATGGATCATTCCGAATTTGTATCGATTACCGTGAGCTTAACAAACTCACCATCAAAAATCGATATCCCATACCTCGCATTGATGATCTCTTTGATCAGCTTCAGGGTGCTACCTACTTTTCGAAGATTGATCTACGTTATGGGTATCATCAGCTTCGCGTATCCGAAGAAGATATTCCCAAGACTGCTTTCCGCACACGATACGGCCACTATGAGTTTACTGTTATGCCTTTCGGTTTAACGAATGCTCCTGCCGTCTTCATGGATTTAATGAATAGGGTTTGTAAGCCTTATTTAGATAAGTTCGTCAGCGTCTTCATTGATGACATCTTGATTTATTCCAAGACACGAGCTGACCATGAACAACATCTCCGTCTAACAATGGAACTCCTAAAGAAGGAACAACTTTTCGCTAAATTATCCAAGTGTGAATTTTGGCTTAGGGAAGTTCAATTTTGGGGACATATTGTCAACGAACAAGATATACATGTAGATCCTGCCAAAATTAGTGCGATTAAGGATTGGAATACACTAACTACTCCTACCGAGGTTCGTTCATTTCTGGGTCTTGCGGGTTATTACCGCCGCTTTATTGCAAACTTCTCCAAGATTGCGGTTCCTATCATAGCCTTAACTCAAAATAATAAACCTTTTGAGTGGGGACCCAAACAAGAAGATGCATTTTAGACCTTGAAACAAAAACTCTGCGACGCTCCTGTGTTGTCTTTACCTGAGGGAAACGATGACTTTGTCGTATATTGTGATGCATCGAATCTAGGTCTTGGTTGTGTTCTCATGCAAAGGAACAAAGTCATAGCCTACGCGTCAAGACAATTGAAAATCCATGAGAAAAACTACACAACTCATGATCTTGAGTTAGGCGCTGTGGTTTTTGCTCTCAAGATTTGGAGACACTACCTTTACGAAACAAAATGTGTGGTATTCACAGACCACAAAAGTTTCCAACACATCTTCAACCAGAAAGAACTAAACATGAGGCAACGACGTTGGGTAGAACTTCTAAATGACTACGACTGCGAGATTCGCTACCATCCTGGTAAGGCGAATGTCGTAGCCGATGCGTTAAGTCGAAAAGAAAGAGTCAAGCTTCATTGTGTTCGAGTTCGATCTGATATCCAAACCTGCATCTTTCAAGCTCAACATACTTGTGTTACACAAGGCTTGATGGGTAAAGAATTACCGTGTCACATTAAACCTGTGCTTGAATTGAGAAACTTTGGGATATTCTATTTCATGGGCCGTTTGTGGGTCCCAAGTATAGATAATCTTCGCACCTTGCTTATGGATGAAGCTCATAAGTCTCGTTATTCTATTCATCCCGGTGCAGACAAAATGTATAAGGATCTTCGAACCCAGTACTGGTGGCCGGGAATGAAGAAAGACATTGCCTTATATGTATCAAAATGCCTTACTTGTCTAAAGGTTAAGGCAGAACATCAACATCCTTCTGGATTATTAGAACAACCAGAGGTACCGATTTGGAAATGGGAAAACATTGCCATGGATCTCATTACCAAACTACCGCGCACTAATAGAGGTCATGATGCCATTTGGATAGTAGTTGATCATTTGACAAAATTTGCTCACTTCTTGCCAATCCGTGAGGATTTATCTGCTGACAAGCTTGCCAAGATCTATGTAGATGAAATTGTATCCCGACATGGTGTTCCATTGAACACCATATCAGACCCAGATGCTTGATTCTCATCTCACTTTTCGAGAACCATGCAATCTGCTATGGGAACCCAACTCGATTTGAGCACATCTTATCATCCTCAAACGGATGGACAATCTGAAAGAACAATCTAGACATTGGAGGATATGCTTAGAGCTTGTGTGATCGATTTTGGTGGTAGTTGGGATTCGCATCTTCCATTGATCGAATTCTCCTACAATAATAGTTATCACTCCATCATCAACATGGTTCCTTTCGAAGCTTTATATGGTCGAAAATGTCGTTCGCCGGTCTGCTGGAATGAGATTGGTGAAGCTCAGCTCACTTGACCTGAACTCATTCTAGAGACTACAGACAAAGTCAAGAAAATTCACGACAACCTCTTAACAGCTAGAAGCCATCAAAAGAGTTACGCGGATAGAAGACGCAAGCCTTTGGAATTCCAAGTTGGTGATCTCGTCCTACTCAAGGTATCTCCATGGAAAGGTGTAATCAGATTTGGGAAGAAAGGAAAACTTGCACCACGTTATGTTGGACCATTCAAGATCGTTGAAAGAATCGGAAAAGTAGCCTACAGACTTGAGCTGCCTCCTGAACTTGGAAATGTTCATCCAACTTTCCACGTATCCAATCTTAAAAAGTGTTTGGCTGACAAAAACCTCCACATCCCCCTTGATGAAATTCGTGTCGATAACACAATGCCCTTCGTCGAGAAACCTGTGGAAATATTGGACCATCAAGTCAAGAAACTAAAGCGCAAGCGCATACAGATAGTCAAAGTTCACTGGGAATCCAAACGTGGCCCAGAGTTTACCTGGGAACGAGAGGATCAAATGAAGGCTAAATATCCACGCCTTTTCCCACAAGTTTCCTCTAATTAAATTTCGGGACGAAATTTCCAAAAGTAGGGGAGACTATGACATCTGTGTATTTTAATCTTTGTACTGTTCCGAACAACTTTGTATTTAATAAAATATGGTGTTTTAAATTCAATATTTGTTTAATTATTTGTGACATTATTACGTTTCCAACCATTGTTCAATTCCGAACACTCAAACTTATACTGGAAGTGAAATCATAAACTGTTACGTAAACATAATCAGTTTAACGCGACGTACACTACGGAACTGTGACATAAGCCAAACATACCCTAAATACCCTTTACATAACTTAGAAATAAGTTTCGAAGGATTCGGTATGGCAAAAACATGTTTATTCAAACTTTAGAACTAATTGTGACAAAACTGCGAAACGAACGTTGGTGACCGCCCGGATAGTATTTAAACCCCAAAAGTATTCTGTTATGATTAAAATTTTATTTTTAATCAGGTTCGTGTTGAAAAATAAATTAAAATGCTTAAAAACGTTATTTTTCAAGTTAAGCGCGTACCGTGTGTTACTGCGTAACACAGTGCTTCTACTGCAAAACACAGACAATGCAGCCAGTCTCGGCAACTGAAATTTATTTCAATAATAATTTGGCGAGTTTATTTTTATAGAATAATAAAAAAAAAATTAGAACGCCATAAATCGGGATTTAAACGCTAGATAAAATACCCGGTATCCAGTTAAACACCAGTTTTAGCCTACATATAATATATCTATATAAAAAAAAGGCATGTGTATGTGAGTGGGGGTAGAGGTGGCGGCCTTCTCTTGCCACTTCTCTTCCATCTTGGCCACTTGTAGGTTCATGCAATCTCTAGTATATTTCCATATCTTATATAATCTTGCATAATCTTTCAATATCACAACAAAAATCATACCAAGATCACACAATCTCTTCCTCTCTCTCCTCCCAAAACCGTAAACACCCACCATCTCCCATCTTCATCTTCTTCAACCTTGTTCTTGAGAATCCAACTCCATTTCAAGCATATTTCATGTTGGTGTGAAGATCCAAAGGAGTTTCCAAGGTGCTTTCAAGTGATTTCAAGCTCCCTATCATCAAAATCTCATCCAAGAACTTACTTGAATCTTGAAGGTATAAAGTTTATGTTTAAATCAAACTCTTGATTCTTGGTTGTTCTTGATGATTTAAAGTTTCTCTTGAATCTTGAAATTTTTCACAAACTTGAAATCTAAATAGAAATGGGTCTTGATACAAAATAAAAAATGGTGATATATATGTGTGTATATAATCGTATATATATATATATATATATGTGTATGTGTATGTGATTTGAGCTTGATCTTTGGTAAATACTTGTTTAAGATGTTTGCTTGCATGAACAAGATTATGTACAAGTATGTTAGAAATATAAAGAAGTGATTTAACCATGAGTTATACTTTGGAATAATGTTAGTATTTTGACATGTAAAGGGCTAAAAAAATTTATTAGACATATTTGAGAATTTTTTAAGTTATTGCTTGTTCTTGAATGATAGTTAAAATGCAAGTATTGGGTGATTTGTGTAAGACATGATAAATGTTCAAACAAATCAGTAAATAAACATGAATAAATTACATATTTGATGCATTTGAATACATACGAAATGATGATAATATGATAGTGTGCTTTAGACATTTGTACATGAGAATACATGTTGATTTAAAGCTCAAGAAATGGTAAAAAAATGATTGTATGAAAAAATGATTTAGAACAGGTTATAAACACTAAAAATAACATTATTTGGTATATTTTAATGGCATGAAACTTTGTCATAGGTTTGATTACTTTGCATGTTGTACATATAGCTTAGAAAGTGGTAAAATATGTGTTGGATCGTGTTTGGTGACCCTAAAGTCAGTTAAGGCAGTTCATCTTCAAATACGAGGGCGGAATCAACGTAAACGAAGTCAAAAACAGCTTGTATCCTTTTAACTTTCTTTCTATTACTGATTGTGAGCTTTTACAATGTATTCAGACAAAAATCCGGCAGCACCTTCGCTCACACACACATACATGACCGTTTCAAATGAGCATGCACAACACATATATATAGGCTACGCCCCTGACCGTTTGAAGATGTCACAGCTGCTTCAAACGGTCAGCTGCTTCAAACGGTCAGGCCATGTTCAAACGGTCAGGCCATGTTCAAACGGTCATGACATGTTCAAACGGTCAAGACATGTTCAAACGGTCATGACATGTTCAAACGGACAGGACCATAAAAACATGTTCTAATCCTAATTCAAGCACTATTACTGACTCATTAAACCTATCTAGACATAAGACTCGATAAGACGTAGTCAGCAGACATTCAGTGCACCAACAAACTCCCCCTTGGATGTTGACGAAGTCTTCGGCGTCAAGTCTTTAGTCTTGGTCTTTTCTTCAACTCTCTGTCTTCACATCATAAGCATTCAATCTTCACAGGTTCACAATCTTATCCTAGCTTCATCTTCAGATTTTCCTTTGACTGTTGATCCAGACTCCCCCTTTCACAGACTCCCCCTATCAGTATGCTAGAATCTGAGGTCTTTATCTGGTTCAAGCTTTGACATTTAGCTTCCATGGGAATAATGAAGTCCAAAACCTGTGTCTCATACATCAAACATTACAAACTATCTTTTCAACAATAACTCACAAACTCAATCAGTTTTAACAATCCACTCAAGTATTCAGGTCCAAGTTAATGACCCTGATCACTTGATTAATCTACCAAGTCCAAATTAATGACCTTGGTTGATCTTTTGACGAAACAATACTGATTTTAAAACAACAATTTCAAACATTTTCTGAAAATAACAAGTATCAAATTTATGAACTTGTTTTTGACTTTTCAAACAAATCAAACTTCATCAAAATAAGCTCTCCTCATTCTTCAGTCCAGAATCTCCTGCATCTGCTTCAATCATCTGAGAATCCAACAATCAACTCTCCACTTTGGTTTGTCAGAAAATAAAGCAGAAATAAAATCTTTTTGGATTTTATCAAAATGTTCTAAACTAAGAAATGAAATACAGAAAACTTAAATTGCAGAAAGTAAACAAAGTAAACTATTTACAAACATATTTTTGCAAGCGTGTCAGGGAATCATATCAGCTTTTCAGACAAATTACAAGTACCGTTAAGCTTCATTTCATACTCAGACTTAAACAATTCACATCGATTGTCGATATACTGATCCATTTTAAATTTTCACACAAATTTCAATTTACTCAAGATACGAATTAGATGAATTAAGAACTTAGCTCATTCATGTGTCCCACCTCTTGAATATACTCCCGTATCCAGAATCCCAATAATCAGTCTTACAGGTGAGTATACTACAATGATATCTGTATATAAATTAGGTATGCGAGGGCCGTGGGATCTCAGGTCGATACTTCCGTATACGCAGAGAGATATCAGCTTCGACTTTACGGTATGTCCCCTTTAGAGGATCTTTTTGCTTACAACAGCAGCGACTATCAATTTTATTGTTTCATCGGCATGCTGAGGGTTTAATGCTATGTTTCAAGCATTGCAGAAAGTATTATTCGAGGACTAGGTCAGAACCACCGTTCAGCAGAAGTCCCGGAATAATACCCCAGCCATCATTGAGTATAAAGACCTAGTATATCAGATTATGAGACCTTTCAAACGAGATTTCAGGGGTTACCTATATATCCAAGTAGTGTTCCCCACGAATTCACAAGTTTGAATTTAGGTTTATATCCCAAATAAATCTACTAAATGTGCGAAAACCTATCGACACATCATCAGTGAGATTGTTTAACTCATTTATACTTTACAAATCTTTAGCATACTGTAATCGTCTAGCCGATGTACTATCATTTTCCCTATATACACAAGCTCTTTTTCAGATTTTATCATGTTTTTGTATTTTTGCATTTTTTACTGTTTTTGTATTTTCTTAAAATATAAACTATATACAAATATCTACTCCCCCTAAATACCAAAACAAGTAAAAAATCGACAAACCATTGCAGATTGTTTCTCGTCTTCATCCACAACAGTACTCTCATCAACGCCCACAATTCCATCCGACACCGAAAGAAGCTTCATACCGTTCAATTTTAACAAATATTTAAACCGATTTTTATCAAAAGCTTTGGTATGTAAATCAGCTTTCTGTTCATCAGTGTGGATTTTCTCAATTCGTATCAACTTTTTCTCAAAACAATCACGAATAAAGTGATGACGAATTTCTATGTGTTTAGTTTTAGCGTGATGTACTGGATTCTTTGTTATATTTATAGTGGCCTCATTATCAACAAAAAGAGGTGTGTTAAGAAACTGCAAACCGTAGTCACGCATCTGTTGCTGTATCCACAAGATCTGAGAGCAGCAACTGCTAGCAGAAACATACTCTGCTTCACATGTTGATAACGCCACAGACGTTTGTTTCTTACACTACCAGGTAACCAATCTAGGACCAAAGAACTGGCATCCTGCAGTTGTTGATTTTGAATTGACTTTGCAGCATCCGAAATCCGAATCGGAATACCCTTCGAGCGTAAAATCGCCTTTCCTAGGATACCACAACCCCAATGAAGGAGTTCCTTTCAGGTAGCGCAATATCCTCTTCACAATGATCAAATGCGATGCTCTCGGGTTAGATTGAAATCTTGCTGCGAGGCACGTTGGGTACATTATATCAGGACGTGAAGCAGTTAGGTACATTAAAGAACCTATCATGGAACGGTAAAACGTTTCATCAGCCCTGTCTCCGGTGAGATCTGGGTGAATCCCATGATTTGTTGCAAGTGGGGTAGCAGCTGGAGTAGAACTTGACATCCCAAATTTCTCTAGAATATCATGAACATACTTTGGCTGATGAATGAAAATTCCCTCAGGAAGTTGTTCAACTTGTAAACCCAGAAAGAATTTCATCTCCCCCATTGATGACATTTCAAACTTTTGCTTCATCACTGATTCAAAATCTTTGCATAGATTTTCATTTGTCGACCCAAAGATTATATCGTCCACATAAATCTGAACTATCAGAAGATGACCATCGACTTCTTTAGTGAAGAGAGTGGCATCCACTTTTCCACGAATGAACTTGTTGGCTAGTAGGTGTTGAGACAAAGTCTCGTACCAGGCTCTCAGGGCCTGATGTAAACCATACAGCGCTTTGTCCAATAAGTAGACCTTATTTTTGTGGATTGGATCGGTGAAGCCCGGTGGCTGACCGACATAAACCTCCTCTTTAACCTTCCCATAAAGAAACGCCGATTTAACATCCAACTGATAAACTTTAAAGTTCTTCCAAGACGCAAATGCTAGGAAAATTCTGATTGCCTCTAGTCGTACGACAGGAGCATAGACTTTAGTAAAATCAATTCCCTCCTGTTGACTAAATCCCTGAACAACGAGTCGAGCTGTGTTCCTTACAACAACTCCTTTATCGTCCCTTTTACACTTAAACACCCACTTGGTGTTAATTTTCCTCTGACCATCCGGCAAATCAACTAACTTCCACACTCCCAATTTCTCGAATTGACTAAGTTCCTCCTGCATTGCATTGACCCAAGAGTCTTCAGTAAGCGCCTCTTTGTAAGTTCTTGGCTCAACCTGCGAGATAAAACAACTCAATGAGAATTCAGTTTGCAAAGGAGCAACTTTTGTATAAAAACATGTAAGCCCTTTATCAATCTGATTTCGAGTACGAACGCCTGTCTGCAATTCTCCAATGATCAACTCCTCTGGATGATATGAAAAAGTTCGCGGCATCACTTCACTTGGAACATCTACATTTCCCTCCAGATTAGTAACATTTTGTTCTGCATCTTGTTCACCAACTTGGTTTGTTTGACTTGAAATCTGAATTTGCTCCCCCTCAGAATCGGAATCACCATGATCAAATACTGGCATGTTTTCAACTTCTAGATTATCATTCTGAATCGACTGATTATCCTGAGCAACTTCATTCTGTTGGACATCATCATGTTCACCAGCATTACTTGGACATGCTTCATCATCATTTAAAGTTTCCCGTGGTCTCCTCGAATACTCAGCTGGGAACCTTAGCTGCGACTCATATTCACGCAAAATATCCAACTCATCAAAGAAATCTTCATCATCCTCTGATTCTTCTCTCATGTCAAACGAATCCCACAGTTTGTCATAATGATAACGGCATGAATCACCAGGATTCTGTGGCGGCATAGTATAACCTTGACATTCCACATTTTCAACTTCAATAATCCGCTTCTCACTTGGAACGAAAACACGTCGCATCGGATTTGCATAACCAACAAAAATTCCCTCAATGCTCTTCGGACCAAACTTTCCATGAGGCTCTATAACCATACAAGGTGACCCGAACGGTTCTAGATACTTCAAATTCGGTTTGCGGTTATTGATTAGCTCAAAACATGTTTTGTTGAACTTCTTGACAGTGAGAACCCTGTTGAGCGTATAGCATGCGACGGAAACAGCTTCAGCCCAAAAATTAATCGGTAACTTTGAATCTGCAAGCATAGTTCTAGCCGTCTCGATTAGTGTCCGGTTTTTGCGTTCTGCGACTCCATTCTGCTGCGGAGTATACGGAGCACTAAATTCATGCAAAATACCTCTTTCATCACAAAATTCTTCCATCTTGCTGTTCTTGAATTCAGTACCATTATCACTTCGAATTCTCTTGATACGCCTTTGGTACAAATTCTCAATCTTCCTGAACAGCCCCATCAAACTGTCAAATGTTTCATCTTTCATCTTCAAGAAAGAAACCCACGAAAATCTGGAATAATCATCAGTAACGACCAAACAGTAGTAATCTCCTGTAATACTTTTGACATTCACCGGACCAAATAAATCCATGTGAAGTCTTTCCAGAGGTCTCGAAACTGAATTGACTTGCTTTGTAGGGTGTGACTTTTTCTTCTGCTTTCCTTTGATGCAGCTAATGCACTCCCCTTCCAGATGAAAACCTTTGATATTAACACCCAAAACCAAATCATTATGCACCAAATGATTCATTTTTCTAAGATGTATATGCCCCATCTTGCGGTGCCACAATCTTGATTCTTTCTCAGTTGCTCTAGACACAAAACAATGTGCTTGACCAGTAGTTGTAGTTGATACACTCATATCTAACACATATAAATCATTCACTCTAGGTGCCCGCATGATAATCCATTCTTCAGGAACAACAAATCCAGGTTTCAAAATCAAACATTCTTTATCAGTGAAGTGAGTAGTATACATATTGTCACAAATCTGCGAGATACTAAGCAGATTGTTCTCCAGCTCAGTGATGTAGTTAACTCTCTCAAACGTCACAATCCCATTGGATAACGTTCCTTCACCAACAATTCGACCACCTTCATGACCAGCAAATCCTACGTAACCACCATTAATGTTTCTCACATCATACAGCAATGCAGTCTTCCCTGTCATATGTCGAGATGCTCCACTATCCATGATCCATCTGGAAACAAGTTGTGGAAGATCCTGCACAAAAACAAACTTCAATTTAACCAACTACAATAAAGATGCCGATTCATGCTTCGCGATCAAGGAAGCTCTGGCAATTCAAACTGCTTATTCAAACATGGTGTCCACCCAGGCCTCATCAGCCTTAGGTGTAACCTTGACTCTCGCAATTTGAATTTTGAAATTTTCAGCCTTCAAAGGTGGAAAATTTGCATCATAATCAACCGAAATTGATTCTTCAGCCTTTTTTACTTCAGAAGTTGAAATTTTCATTGCAGTTTTTTGTTTCCAAACTTGTTGAGATAAAGCAACCTGTTTATAAAACTTGTCGTTTTTAGTTATCACTTTCTTAACAGGTTCATTTTTCACTTTGATGTTGTTATTTTTCACACTCTTTTTCTCAACAATGATTGGTGCTTTACCCTTCACATCAACTTTCTTCTTTTGTCTGTCAACAACTTCAGTCTTAGGCTTGGAGTTGGTGCAATTTCCTGCAATGTGACCAACTTTGTTACATCTAAAACATGTACGAGTATCAACAACTCGACTTGTGCCTTCAGACTGAGATTGTGAGACCCTCTTTTCAAAGAACTCTTTATTTGATTTTGAAAAAATTTCATTCTCTTCATCAGCAAGTGAACTTGAACTGTTCACAAACACCTTCTTTTCTGCAAACCTCTTGTTTTGAAAACTCTTCTTCTGATAACTATTACCACCCCGATAACCACCTGACCAATTTTTTCGATTGTTATTATAAAAACGTGGTGGATTAACAGACTTCTTGTAGTATGATTTATCTTTCTCAAAACTCATTTTTCTCTTTGTTTGACTGAACTTGTTCACTTCTGACAACTCAACTTCAACCAACTTGAAAACATTTGTCAATTTGTTCACATTAACATTCTCAATCGGAAATTCAGAATCCGAATACAGCTTATCAGATCCAGCCATCTTGTACATCACAAGACCCGGTTCATCACTTAAGTTGTTTTTGGATTTTGATTTCTGAATGTACTTGTCTAAGAAACACCCATCTTCCTCAGTAGTGTCACTATCCATTTTTAACACATTTTCAACAACACCTTTTACAATATCATTTTGGACACTATCGTCATTGGAAGATGTAAACGTGACATCAATGTTCTCTGGAAGTTTAACTTCACTTTCTTCCTCAATTTCAACCAACCCAGACTGCTTTTTAGTGTAATTATCAAGAACAGGTGGTGGAACTTGATGAAACCCCACCCCAGTTCCATCACAATACACATCTTCGCCCGCTTTGTCTTTCCCGATGGGTTTGGGAATGATATGTTGCAAAACAAAGCTTGCGGAGTTGTAACTGTTAAGCTTCAACTGGATTCGCTCGTTTTCGATTACAGCCTCTTGAACTTTAAGTTTCAATTTAGCGATTTCATCCAGTTGTTGGTTGATTGATTCTTCTTTGACTCTAAGCACTGCTTTTAGATGTTCATTTTCTTTAAAAGTTTTACCATTTCGATCATCACAATCTTTCATTGTGCTTTTGAGTTTTTCAAATTTTTCAGAAATCTGACGGTTTTCAAGAATCAACTTTTCATTTTCTTGTTTAATTTTGTCATGATCAATTTTATCATTTTCAATTTGTCTAGTTAATTCTCTTATCCGTTCAGTTGAAGCTTTAACTGTTTTGTCACGATCAAGAATCTGATTCTCAACGCTTCTGACCTTTGCTGTCAGATCATCAACTTTCTTCCCGTTGAGATACGTGACTGTGCTACAAAATTTGCACTCTTTGTTGCAATTTTTGCAATCAGCATTTCCATCGATTTTCTTACCTGACACATTTGTTGACACATCTGAACTGACCTGGCTTTTTGACTCAGACACGGAGTTAGAGTCTACCTCAAGTGCCTTAGCAGCTAGCACTTTGTCAGCCATTCTTCCAAGATTTTCAGCAGTCAACTCCTGCGTTGTGTCAATAACTCCCGTATCAATCTTCTTTGATTTTTCCTGCTCTTCAATCTCTTTTCTCTCTTTCTCTTCTTCTTTCATTTTCTCGGTTGGAGTTCCCCACCATTTGTGTTGCCAATACTCATCCTCATCTTTGTACTGCTGGATTATGGCTTCGATATCAAGCGTACTATCATCGATCGCAATATTTCCATACTCATCAAGATAAAACTCTCTGTCTGGATCCCACCTATTTGCTCTCCTCGCTTCCAAAAAGATACGAGATATTCTAATTATTTTGTTTTCAGCAATCATTTTTCTGTATTGATATTTTTGCTCTTCAGTTCGATCGTCTTTCCACGGAATAGGATCGTCATTTTTCGCCATGAATGCGTAACCAACCGCATCTTCTTCTGGTAGAACCTCTTGACTCCAATCATAACCCTCATCATCGTAAATCACTGCAAGAGCTCTAGATTTCTCTTTGTTGTCTTCAACCTACTTCAATCTAGGCGGCTCGGATTTATTCTGATGATAGATTGCCTTCTTGTAGTAATCATCTCTGAAAGGGTTCTCCGACTCATCAGCATAAGCATTTCTGCATTCTCGTTTGAAGTGACCTTTCTGCTTACACTTGAAACATGTCACTTTGGATTTATCGAACCCCAGTTTGGTAGATGGACCACCAATTGTCTTTCTGCCGGTAATTTCCATAAAACGCTGTGCTCGACGAACAGCACTTGCCATAGCCCAACGAATATCGATCAGTTCCATTTCTTCCGGATCAATCTGATCATAATCTTCTTTCGTCAGATTGGTGTTGCCTATCTTCCCAGCTACTAGCCCTTCATACGATTCCAACACCGATGCTAGGAAGATTATCTGCTGCTTGGCCGACTCCTCATCAAAATTCTGAGCATTCTTCAAGTCTATTGCGATGTTACATTGAAAACGATTCTTTGCATCTGGATGATTTCCAGAAGATGAAGATCCACTGTGATAACCACTATGACTTCCACTGCTTTGACTTTCTTTGCCAGTTGTCGACACATTTTCAGCAGAAAACGCAGTCTTGGGAGAAGTTGCTTTTGGCATCATACTCTTTGGATAATACAAATCCAAATTCTGCTGGTAAGATGAGTGATTGACTTTGTATGTCTTCTTCAACTCCAACTCGTGACTCTCGAGTTTCTCAATCAGCAAATCTAATGTCAACTTTTCTGGTTCTTTGATAGTATTCTTCAGCATCAGCGCATAATATCTCCAATCCATCTCATCAGGCAACGAATCGAACAATTTTTCAATAAGATCTTCTTCAGGAATTTTGATATCATGTCTTACTAATTCCAGCTTCAGATGACCAAACCTTTCTATCATTTTACAAACTGACTCGTTCTTTAAACATCCAAACAGATCAAACTCTTTTCTAAGAAGTTTCTTTTTGTTTTTCACGATTTCAGTACTTCCTAAACATTTCTTTTCTAATTTTGCCCAAAGATCTTTTGCATTTGAATAATCGATCCATGAAATTATGTCTTCTCGAACGGATTGAAATAACAATGCCACACATTTTTGTTCAGCTACAAACGAATCAATCTCCTTAGCTGTTCTTAACGTTTCACCATTTTTATTTCCATTAGCATAACCGTTTTTCAGACTTTTCCAGCTAGGAAATGCGAATGCCATCAACCAGTCCTCAAACTTTCTTGACCACCGACTGTATTCCTCAATAGCCATTAGCTTTGGAGGTTTATTGAACGTTCCGAAGGCACTTTCCGATTCCCAAGCTTCCTTTTTCTTTTCTTTTGGCGGATTCTCATTCACGTTGCTTGACGAAGTATCATTGTTTCCGGAATCTCCAGCAAATGCGTACATGTCGCTAAACGGGTTCAAGAAAATATCATCCATTGTGAATGTACCTGCAAAAATCAACAATTACTTAGAAAAATTTTCGAAATTTTGACAAACAATATAGTCTTTTAAACGAAATGGTCTTTCTCAAACGAAATGAGTTATTTCGTTTGAGACAACAATAATCGAGTTTCAAACTAAACCACTTTCAAACTGTCACGTCAATTTCAAACGGTCACGTCAGTTTCAAACGGTCACGTCAGTTTCAAACGGACATGGTCATTTCCAAACGGACAGGATCAATTTCAAACGGACATGATCAATTTCAAACGGACACGATCAATTCCAAACGGACAGGATCAATTTCAAACGGACACAATCAATTCCAAACGGACAGGATCAATTTCAAACGGACACAATCAATTTCAAACGGACAGGGTCAATTTCAAACGGACACGATCAGTTTCAAACGGATGATGTCATCATTTAACGAACATTTTCAAACAGTCAGGTTGATTTCGATCAATTTTAAGTCGATTAATGGTTCAAAACTTTCAAGGATTCGTTATCTATGTGTTACGCCTGTTATGTGAACGTTTTAGACCATTTTATCCGTGAAATATGTCCGAATCAGAAAAATATGAGAGAAAGTGAGTAGAAGATAGAAAAATCCGGTAGAATCAAGCTGAATTTGGTATGAACTCCTTGTCCTGAGCTCTGATACCACTTGTTGGATCATGTTTGGTGACCCTAAAGTCAGTTAAGGCAGTTCATCTTCAAATACGAGGGCGGAATCAACGTAAACGAAGTAAAAAACAGCTTGTATCCTTTTAATTTTCTTTCTATTACTGATTGTGAGCTTTTACAATGTATTCAGACAAAAATCCGGCAGCACCTTCGCTCACACACACATACATGACCGTTTCAAATGAGCATGCACAACACATATATATAGGCTACGCCCCTGACCGTTTGAAGATGTCACAGCTGCTTCAAACGGTCAGCTGCTTCAAACGGTCAGGCCATGTTCAAACGTGTGACAACTCGAATTTCCGACATTCTTTATTCGCATTTATTGCACGTTGACTTTGACTGTTTAGTTGCTTGACTCGTCTGACTTGTGACTGTATGCTTGTGTCATATTAAACTATTGTGTTGCATGATTATGTGTTTGATTGTATAACATGGAACTTGTCGAGAAACATAAGTTGTTTAAGATTTGTAGAACCCGACGAAACACAAGTGTGTTTCGCCATAACCAATCTCGACGAAACAGGATTGTTTCGCCAACAACCCACTCGACGAAACAGGTCAGTTTTGCCGAAAGCCCAGTTACGGCCCAGAATGTTATTTCGTGAATATTTACGTGAAACGGGTTCAGTTTCACAAGTTAAGCAATCAGAAAAAACCCTAGAACTCCCTCTCTTCTGTGCGGTGGCAACAACCATCGTTCACCATCATCCCTAGCTCTTGAATCCTTGTTTGTTCATCTCGAATCGGTTAGTGTGTGTTTGTTAATCGATTTCTTGTTTCTGTAATATCTCGATTCATGCTTGTGTATATGATTGATGTGTGTTACTGCTGTGATTATAAGAGTATGATGATGATATAGATTTCGATATGCATGATGTAGTTGGATACAAATAGTTCTATGCGAAACTTAATACGATCAAATACTCGGTTCTGAATGTTATTTATATGATCTGGTTCTGAATACACATTAGCATCTTGATAGGGTTCGGTGATATGATGTTGTATGTTAATCGATATGTTGTACACATAAACTAGGGTTCATGCTAGACGATGATTCTTTGATGATTGAGTTATGACGATTCTATGAGCACATTGATCTTCATATGATTTCTGTTATTGATGACGGCTGTTAGAATGACTAGGGTTTCTGTGTTATTTGTAACTGATATAACTGATGTTCGACGTAACTGAACTGTTTGACGAAACAGAACTCTCGGCGAAACAGAATATGTTTCGCCAAGGGTAATCGACGAATTAGAAGTTCTGTTTCGCCAAAGGAGACCTCGACGAAACAAATGTGTTTCGTCAATGTATGTGTTTCGCCAACATGTGTGTTTCGTCAATACATGTGTGTTTCGCCGAGTTGTGTTTCGCCGAATAGGTGATCTGTGCAGTAACTTGAGTTAATTCTGTTAAGTGTTAACTAGAATATTTAACTGCTGTTAAAGGTTAAACATGACTGATATGATTGATTATGTGTTACATGTTTATACGTGAACAACTTGAATACAAACTGATTATGTATACGTGCGTACTTTAGGACGTGATTGATTTACTTTGAGCACATACTTAGCATACCGAGCAAACCCAAGGTGAGTTCACACAGCCAGGGCATGGGGTTCCCAGGGTGGGAATGGGATTGAATGATTTATTCGTACATACTTAGTTAATCGAACCTAATGATATGGTCCTCGGGAGAGGAAGAGTAAAGATAAGATACAGCTAGACTTGTATACCCATTTGAACTGATCTTCGCACACACGCCAGGGATTGGCTGCGATATTATGACTAATCATTCGCACACATGCCTTGGGAAGGCCCGCGAACTATAGATACTAAAACTTCGCAAGTAATGCCAGGGTGGCCGCGATACACATATACAAAGTCTAGGATATTTGGGAGTATTACCCCAAATCTTCGCATACATGCCGAGAGGCCCGCGATGGAAAATAATACGATACATGGCTTAACGAACGAACATAATGCTACTCATACTATTACTATTACTGAACTATTAACTGTGAACTCGCTCAACTAGTTGTTGACTCTCTGCTGCATGCCTTGCAGGACCTTAGGTACATATGGAGCTTGCACAGGGAGGAGCAGGTCGTTGTGGGACATGGATCGATGATGCCATGTTAATTATCTAACATTTGAATTTACGATTTACATTGGGTTTACATACTTATGCTTCCGCTACACACTTGTTGATGTTTAGTTTGAAAACACCTTTCGTATTGATGGATGACTTTTATTATTTACAATTATGTTCAATATGATTGGTGGCTTGATCCTGGTCAGTCACGCCTCCAAGAGGTGATACTCCGCGTGTGGATTTTGGGGGTGTGACAGATTGGTATCAGAGCCATTGGTTATAAAGAACTCGGTTTTAATAAGGGGAAAACGATTTTTGTTAAAACCAGACTATAACCAGAACAGTGCTCTCAACGATCCACAACGACGCTTCACTCCACGTGCAAGGCTCAACATCATAGGTACTACTATTCATGTTACTTTACCTACTTGCTAGAATTACATAGAACTTTGCTCGTGGTATGCTTATATTACAGAACCTACTATACGTTATTGCTTGAGAATACTTGTGTGCTCACTCTCTTCTGTCATCGCACTGTTTGCGAACCTCTCTTACTTACGTTACATTTGCTATGAAGATCATGGCCGGATATATCAACATGACACAAATCCAGTTGACGGCTCTCATTAACGAACGAATTGCTGTGGCACTTGCAGCCATACAAGCAGGAGGTCAACACGCTCCGTCACCTGTTTACACCTTCAAAAATCTTAAGGATTGTCGACCTAGTACCTTCAGTGGAACTGAGGGAGTTGTAGGCCTCCTCCACTGGTTCGAAAGGCTCGAAATTGACTTTGAGGTGCATGATTGCCCTGAGTCTCGAAGAGTAAAGTTTGCTACTGGAACACTCGAAGGTGCTGCATTAACCTGGTGGGAAGCACAGGTTCAGATGTTAGGGCTGGCAGCTGCTAATGCCACTCCCTGGAACGAGTTCAAGGACCTAGTTAAAGAAGAGTTTTGCAGTCGAGAAGACATCCACAAACTAGAGGTAGAGTTCCTCAACCTACAGATGGTGGGGTCTGAAATTGAAGTTTATACGAAGAGATCGAATGAATTAGCCACATTTTGTCCCACTATGGTAGACTCTCCCACCAAACGCATCGAACTGTATCTCAAGGGTCTGGTGCCCGAAATTCAGATTCATGTGACCGCAGATAATCTTGGCACTATCCAGCAAGTCACTCGGCTTGCTCATCGCCTCACAGACCAGGCAGTAGAACAAAACAAACTACCGAAACGTGTTAAAGCTGATACTACATGTGCTTCTAGTGATAACAAACGCAAGTGGGATGAAAGCCTGAGCCAGGAATTAATTTTGATCCAGCCTCTGGCACAGCAGCAAAAGATAGATGACTACCAGAGCCCAAGACAGCAGTTTTCTAGTAGTCATGGGCAGAGTGGATATCGAGGTAATCATCCAAGGTGTAACAGATGCAATAGACACCACAGCGGTCAGTGCAACAAGGGTCGTTGCCATCGATGTCTCAAGATTGGTCATGAAGCTAAGGATTGTCGAAACTCACGTCCTGTAACTCAAGAACAACAACAACCGCCTCAACCTCCACAGAATCAGCAGCAACAACAGAGTTTGAAAGGATGCTTTCAGGGCGATGCTAAAGATCACTACAAGAGACATTGTCCACAAATAAACCAGGACCAGAGTCAGAACCACGACCATGGAAACAGGAACATAACAATGTGTAAATTTCTTCTTGACGACTTTTTATGCTATTGTCTTGTTTGATTCGGGTGTGAATACCAATTATATGTTCTTGAAAGTTAGCCAAATGTTAAAACGTACATCAACTCCCTTGAACACCCAACGTGTCGTAGTGTTAGTTAACGGTAAGAGTTTAGAGGCCACACACATAGTTCAAGGTTGTAATCTTATCCTCGCTGGTCAGACTTTCTCTATAGATCTCATTCCTATAACTCTGAGTAGTTTCGACATCGTTATTGGTATGGATTGGTTATCCCAACAACAAGCAGAGATCCTATGCAAGGAGAAGATCATTCGTATTCCCCGTTTTGGTAAAGAACCTCTCGAAGTTCAAGGCGACAAGAGTGGTGTCGTGAGTGGCATCATATCCTTCTTGAAGGCTCAGAAGTGTTTACGAAAGGGGCACACAACTGTTTTAGCACTCGTTACCGATGCATCGAAGAAAGAGAAAAAGATTGGGGATATTCCAGTGGTACGCGATTTTCCTCAAGTGTTTCCTGAAGAATTACCTGGGTTACCGCCTCATCGTCAGGTCGAATTTCAGATCGAGCTAGCTCCAGGAGCAGCACCCATAGCTCGAGCACCTTATCGCTTAGCTCCAACAGAACTGGAAGAACTGTCTAAGCAACTGCAAGAACTATTGGAAAAGGGTTTCATACGTCCTAGCTCTTCGCCCTGGGGAGCTCCGGTATTATTTGTAAGGACGGTACCTTCCGCATGTGTATAGACTACCGCGAATTGAACAAAGTGACTGTGAAGAATCGCTATCCTCTTCCACGCATCGACGAGTTATTCGACCAGTTGCAAGGGTCGAGCTATTACTCGAAGATTGATCTAAGGTCGGGGTATCATCAACTGAGAGTCCGGGATGAGGACGTCTCCAAAACAGCGTTCAGAACACGCTACGGCCACTACGAGTTTCTGGTCATGCCATTCGGATTAACGAACGCGCCTGCGGTTTTCATGGATCTGATAAACAGGGTGTGCAAACCTTACCTTGACAAGTTCGTCATTGTTTTCATCGACGACATCCTGATCTACTCGAAGAGTCAGGAGGAACACGAGCACCATTTACGACTTATTTTGGAACTTCTTCGAACGGAACAACTATACGCTAAGTTTTAAAAATGCGACTTCTGGCTTCGTGAAGTCCACTTTCTAGGCCACGTGGTAAACAAGGATGGGATTCATGTTGATCCATCCAAGGTAGATTCGATCAAGAACTGGCCTGCACCTCGCACACCAACCGAAATACGCCAATTCTTGGGTTTGGCGGGTTATTACAGACGGTTCATCAAAGATTTCTCAAAGATTGCACAGCCGCTTACACTACTGACACAGAAAGGTGTTGTTTACCGTTGGGGTAATACACAGGAAACAACATTTCAGCACTTAAAGGATAGACTTTGTAGCGCACCTATCCTCTCATTGCCTGAAGGCACCGATGATTTTGTGGTTTACTGCGACGCATCCATTCAGGGTCTTGGTTGTGTATTGATGCAGCGGGATAAAGTCATAGCCTACGCCTCACGCCAACTCAAAGTTCATGAAAAGAACTACACTACTCACGATCTAGAGTTGGGAGCGGTTGTTTTTGCGCTCAAGATATGGCGACATTACCTGTATGGCACTAAATGCACCATCTACACCGATTACAGGAGTCTCGAACACATATTCAAGCAGAAAGAATTGAACATGCGACAACGTAGATGGGTCGAACTACTGAACGATTATGAATGTGCTATAAAGTACCATCCGGGCAAAGCCAATGTGGTGGCCGACGCCCTCAGTCGAAAGGATACTACACCTAGGCGTGTACGAGCATTGCAACTCACCATTCAGTCTAGTCTTCCTGCACAGATACGAGATGCTCAGGTAGAAGCGTTGAAACCAGACAACGTCAGGGCTGAAGCCCTACGTGGCTCAAGGCAACGCTTAGAACAGAAGGAAGATGGTGCTTATTACGTAACAGGACGCATTTGGGTCCCACTCTATGGTAACCTACGCGAGCTTGTAATGGATGAAGCTCATAAGTCTCGTTACTCGGTACATCCAGGTGCGGATAAAATGTACCATGACATCAGAACTACATATTGGTGGCCTAGCATGAAGGCCCACATAGCCACATACGTTAGTAAGTGCCTGACTTGCGCAAGAGTCAAAGCCGAATATCAGAAACCTTCAGGTCCACTTCAACAACCTGAGATACCACAATGGAAATGGGAACAAATTTCCATGGATTTTGTTACTGGCTCACCTAGATCTCAGCGCGGAAATGATACTATTTGGGTGATCGTGGATCGACTCACAAAATCTGCTCATTTCTTGGCTGTCAAAGAAACAGACAAGTTCTCTACCTTAGCAGACATTTACTTAAAAGAAGTGGTTTCGAGGCACGGAGTGCCAACCTCTATTATATCTGATCGTGATGCACGTTTTACTTCAGAACTGTGGCAAGCAATGCACAAATCTTTTGGCTCTCGTTTAGACATGAGCACAGCTTATCATCCTCAGACGGATGGGCAGTCTGAGCGCACTATTCAAACTCTAGAAGACATGCTTCGGGCGTGCGTAATCGACTTTGGCAATGGTTGGGAAAAACATCTGCCACTTGTGGAATTTTCGTACAATAACAGCTACCACACCAGCATTAAAGCTGCTCCATTCGAGGCATTGTACGGGCGTAAATGCCGGTCACCTCTTTGTTGGGCAGAGGTGGGTGACAGTCAGATCACAGGTCCAAAAATGGTAGTTGATACTACTGAAAAGATTGCTCAAATACGACAACGCATGGCGGCAGCTCGTGACCGTCAGAAAGCATACGCCGATAAAGACAGGAAACTACTCGAATTCCAAGTTGGGGATCGAGCGCTACTCAAAGTTTCACCCTGGAAGGGTGTGGTTCGTTTTGGCAAACGCGGCAAACTTAATCCACGATACGTCGGACCATTCGAGATCATTGAGAAGATAGGCAGGGTGGCCTACAGATTGAACTTACCAGCTGAACTCAGTGCAGTTCACAACGTCTTTCACGTGTCGAATCTAAAGAAGTGTCTGTCAGATGAGACCCACATAGTTCCTCTGAAAGAGCTCACTATTGATGAACAGTTACGATTCGTCGAGGAACCTGTTGAAATCACAGACCAGGATGTTAAGGTCCTTAAGAACACGAGAATACCCCTTGTACGAGTTCGTTGGAACTCCCGCCATGGCCCAGAGTTCACCTGGGAACGCGAAGATCAGATGAAACTCAAATATCCCCGGTTATTCGGAAACCAAGCAACCACTACTGAGGCCGAAGCTACTACAGAATTTCGGGACGAAATTCCAAATCAACGGGGGGATAATGTGACACCCCAGGAAAACCAGTAATCTTCGCAAACCTGCTCGGGGAGCCGCGATACAATTCAGGTAGACAACGTCACACCACTAGCTTCCTCAGTAACTGCATGCTAAATTTCGGGACAAAATTTCTTTTAAGTTGGGGATAATGTGACAACTCGAATTTCCGACATTCTTTATTCGCATTTATTGCACGTTGACTTTGACTGTTTAGTTGCTTGACTCGTCTGACTTGTGACTGTATGCTTGTGTCATATTAAACTATTGTGTTGCATGATTATGTGTTTGATTGTATAACATGGAACTTGTCGAGAAACATAAGTTGTTTAAGATTTGTAGAACCCGACGAAACACAAGTGTGTTTCGCCATAACCAATCTCGACGAAACAGGATTGTTTCGCCAACAACCCACTCGACGAAACAGGTCAGTTTCGCCGAGCCCAGTTTCGCCGAAAGCCCAGTTACGGCCCAGAATGTTATTTCGTGAATATTTACGTGAAACGGGTTCAGTTTCACAAGTTAAGCAATCAGAAAAAACCCTAGAACTCCCTCTCTTCTGTGCGGCGGCAACAACCATCGTTCACCATCATCCCTAGCTCTTGAATCCTTGTTTGTTCATCTCGAATCGGTTAGTGTGTGTTTGTTAATCGATTTCATGTTTCTGTAATATCTCGATTCATGCTTGTGTATATGATTGATGTGTGTTACTGCTGTGATTATAAGAGTATGATGATGATATAGATTTCGATATGCATGATGTAGTTGGATACAAATAGTTCTATGCGAAACTTAATACGATCAAATACTCGGTTCTGAATGTTATTTATATGATCTGGTTCTGAATACACATTAGCATTTTGATAGGGTTCGGTGATATGATGTTGTATGTTAATCGATATGTTGTACACATAAACTAGGGTTCATGCTAGACGATGATTCTTTGATGATTGAGTTATGACGATTCTATGAGCACATTGATCTTTATATGATTTCTGTTATTGATGACGGCTGTTAGAATGACTAGGGTTTCTGTGTTATTTGTAACTGATATAACTGATGTTCGACGTAACTGAACTGTTTGACGAAACAGAACTCTCGGCAAAACAGAATGTGTTTCGCCAAGGGTAATCGACGAATTAGAAGTTCTGTTTCGCCAAAGGAGACCTCGACGAAACAAATGTGTTTCGTCAATGTATGTGTTTCGCCAACATGTGTGTTTCGTCAATACATGTGTGTTTCGCCGAGTTGTGTTTCGCCGAATAGGTGATCTGTGCAGTAACTTGAGTTAATTCTGTTAAGTGTTAACTAGAATATTTAACTGCTGTTAAAGGTTAAACATGACTGATATGATTGATTATGTGTTACATGTTTATACGTGAACAACTTGAATACAAACTGATTATGTATACGTGCGTACTTTAGGACGTGATTGATTTACTTTGAGCACATACTTAGCATACCGAGCAAACCCAAGGTGAGTTCACACAGCCAGGGCATGGGGTTCCCAGGGTGGGAATGGGATTGAATGATTTATTCGTACATACTTAGTTAATCGAACCTAATGATATGGTCCTCGGGAGAGGAAGAGTAAAGATAAGATACGGCTAGACTTGTATACCCATTTGAACTGATCTTCGCACACACGCCAGGGATTGGCTGCGATATTATGACTAATCATTCGCACACATGCCTTGGGAAGGCCCGCGAACTATAGATACTAAAACTTCGCAAGTAATGCCAGGGTGGCCGCGATACACATATACAAAGTCTAGGATATTTGGGAGTATTACCCCAAATCTTCGCATACATGCCGAGAGGCCCGCGATGGAAAATAATACGATACATGGCTTAACGAACGAACATAATGCTACTCATACTATTACTATTACTGAACTATTAACTGTGAACTCGCTCAACTAGTTGTTGACTCTCTGCTGCATGCCTTGCAGGACCTTAGGTACATATGGAGCTTGCACAGGGAGGAGCAGGTCGTTGTGGGACATGGATCGATGATGCCATGTTAATTATCTAACATTTGAATTTACGATTTACATTGGGTTTACATACTTATGCTTCCGCTACACACTTGTTGATGTTTAGTTTGAAAACACCTTTCGTATTGATGGATGACTTTTATTATTTACAATTATGTTCAATATGGTTGGTGGCTTGATCCTGGTCAGTCACGCCTCCAAGCGGTGATACTCCGCGTGTGGATTTTGGGGGTGTGACAAAATGGTCAGGCCATGTTCAAACGGTCATGACATGTTCAAACGGTCATGACATGTTCAAACGGACAGGACCATAAAAACATGTTCTAATCCTAATTCAAGCACTATTACTCACTCATTAAACCTATCTAGACATAAGACTCGATAAGACGTAGTCAGCAGACATTCAGTGCACCAACAAACTCCCCCTTGGATGTTAACGAAGTCTTCGGCGTCAAGTCTTTAGTCTTGGTCTTTTCTTCAACTCTCTGTCTTCACATCATAAGCATTCAATCTTCACAGGTTCACAATCTTGTCCTAGCTTCATCTTCAGACTTTCCTTTGACTGTTGATCCAGACTCCCCCTTTCACAGACTCCCCCTATCAGTATGCTAGAATCTGAGGTCTTTATCTGGTTCAAGCTTTGACATTTAGCTTCCATGGGAATAATGAAGTCCAAAACCTGTGTCTCATACATCAAACATTACAAACTATCTTTTCAACAATAACTCACAAACTCAATCAGTTTTAACAATCCACTCAAGTATTCAGGTCCAAGTTAATGACCCTGATCATTAAATCGTTCTTATTTAATTTAGGACGAATAAACAATTTGAGGGATTGTGTTAACATATAAAAACGCACCCAAAGGTGAGTACATAGTTCCTCTATTTTACGTTTTCAATTGTTTTGGGGTGAAGCATATGTGCATAACTTTACTTTTCGTTTTCATGACATTATACATGTTTTATTACATATTACATATAATACATTATTTCAAAGACATTTTTATGGTATATTGACTTAGTATACCTAACATTTGGTTTCAAAGACATTTTATTGGCATATTGACTTAGTATGCCTATTACATGGTTTTACAAAGACATTTTCATGACATGCTTACATTGAAAAAGACATTTGGTACGTTAAGTAGTACATTCATTAACATTGATCACGCCGCTCGGTAGTATGTAATAGCGCTACAGGACTTGACAAATCCCGTTCCCGCTTTCTAGGTATTTCGTTAGGGGAATGACAGAATCCGAATACATTTTTTTGATAAATTCCTGATCCTGATAAGGGTTTATCCGACAGTCTCAAGGCTTGAGTGTATGCTATAGACAAACTACATAAATGTTCATATCAATAAAAGCAATGGTTTTCAAGACATAACTTTTGTTTATTCAAAGACCTTGTTTTGTACATGACATTTGATTACATAAGACATTTGTTATACACGACATTATGCATTTGGCTTGAGTAAATACTATTTATTCACCATACAAGACATGGTTTATACTGGATATTTGACATTTGACATTGGTTATACATGACATTGACATATTATATACAAATTATTTTCATTTGGTTATTTACTTAACCATACATCATTTTTTTATATCATTTGATTTTCATATGATTTTATAAAAGAAGACATTTTTATAAGGTTCATGACTACTTTTCGTTAAACATTTCTTTTAACCTTTAAAGTCATGAATCTTCAACACTAAACCTATGTTACTCACAGACATTTTTATGCTGACGTATTTACTTTCACATATGTTTCAGGTGCGAATGTTTGATGTAAGCAAGCTACACTTAGGGCGACTTGGGCCTTAGCAATCTAAAATCAAGAAAGTTATCGTCTTTTATGTTATGTGTTTCATTTGAACTAAGACAATGTAATAATTTAAGCTTGTAAAACTTAACTTTAATTATCATGTGTTTTTGAGACAATAATTCTGCCACAGCACTCCCCGACGTTTCCACCGCGGTTTGTTGTTTTACGCGGTCGGGGTGTGACATTAAATCTGCATTCCTTTACGGAAAAATCAAAGAAGAAGTGTACGTCGGACAACCACCGGGGTTTACCGATCCAGTGCACAAAGACAAGGTCTATTTACTCGACAAAGCGCTTTACGGATTACACCAGGCCCCGAGAGCCTGGTACGAGACGCTTTCCCAACATCTGCTGGCCAACGGGTTTATCAGAGGGACGGTCGATAGTACCTTGTTTACAAAAGAGGTTGTAGGGCATCTACTCATCGTGCAGATTTACGTTGACGACATAATCTTCGGATCAACGAACGACGAATTGTGCAAAGAGTTCGAGAAGGTTATGAAAAAGAAATTTGAAATGAGTTCAATGGGGGAGATGAAGTTCTTCCTAGGGTTACAGGTTGAGCAAATGCCCGAAGGAATCTTCATTCACCAAACCAAATATGTGAATGATGTGTTGGACAAGTTTAACATGTCTAAATCATCGCCCATCTCAACCCCCCTAGCTCAAAATCATGGGATATGTCCGGATGAAGGTGGAGAGAAAGTGGATGAGACGCACTATCGGTCGATCATTGGATCATTAATGTATCTGACGGCGTCAAGACCGGACATCATGTATCCAACTTGTCTATGCGCCCGATAGCAGTCAAGTCCGAGACAGTCACACTTGACAATTGTGAAGAGAATTTTACGGTATCTTAAGGGTTGCCCAAGCACCGGCTTGTGGTATCCTAAATCTGGTGACTTTTCTCTTACTGGTTATGCTGATTCTGACTTCGGGAGCTGTAAGCTTAATGCAAAGTCCACAACTGTTGGGTGCCAGTTCTTTGGAACTCGGCTTGTTACTTGGCAGTGCAAGAAACAAACCACAGTCGCTCTCTCAACCTGTGAGGCTGAATACGTTTCGGCTTCCAGCTGTTGCTCTCAGATCCTCTGGATCCAGCAGCAGATGAGGGACTATGGTCTGCGGTTCTTGGATACTCCCATTTTTGTGGACAATGAGGCAGCAATAAATATAACTAAAACTCCGGTGCATCACTAAAAAACGAAACATATTGAGATTCGACATCATTTCATCCGTGATTGCTACAAGAAGAAATTGATTCGAATTGATCATATTCACACCGATGATCAGAGAGCTGATTTTTACACAAAACCCTTTGATAGAACAAGATTTAACTATCTTTTAAAATTGAACGGGTTGAAAATTTTGTTTTCTGGGAGGGTAATAGAGTGTGAAGCCGAGGAAGACGGCAATCAGAAGTGATCTGCGTCTTGTTGTCAAGTTTCTGTACAGTTTATTTTCTGCTTTTGATAAAACCAAAAACACAAAAATATGTTTTTGCTTTTAGGGGGAGAAAGTTTACAGAAAATACAAAAACATGATAAAATTTCAAAATCCAAAAACAATAGAAAACTGAAAAAAGAGTTTGTGTAAAAAGGGGAAATGATAGTATATCAGCTAGACAGTTGCAGTACGCTAAAGAATTGTATAGTTTATTGTTGTTAAATAGTCTCGCTGATGATATGCCGATAGGTTTTTACACATTTAGTAAGTTTGTTTGGGATATAAACCTAAATCATTTCTTGCTTATACGTGGGGAACATCTCTCGGATATATAGGTAACCCCTAATATCCTGTTTGAAAGACTCTATTTCTGACATACTAGGTCTTTGTACGTGATGATATCTGGGGTCTTATACCAGGACTTCTAATTTTGCGAAAGAAATAGCCTAGTCCCCGTATAATACTCTGCACTGCTTTATTCATAAAGCCTCCCCTCAGCATAAAAAATGATGAAACATTGAAAAATGCTAATCATGTGTTGTTGAAAAGAAGATCCCCAAAGGGGACCCACCTAAAGTCGAGCCATCATCTCTCTGATTGAACGGAAGTTCTAGCCTGAGCTCTCATGGCCTCGCATTCACCCATTAAAGATATCGTTAGTGTGCACTCACCTGTAAGACTCAATATAGTGGTCTGGATACGGGAGTATATTCTGAGGTGGTACACGCGTATAAGTTAAGCATTTAAAACACTTAATTCGTATCCTGAACAGATTGAAATTTGTGTGAAAGCTTAAGAGGATCAGTATATCGGCAATCACTGTGAATTGTTTATTGCTTAGTATGAAATCAAAGCTTAACGGTACTTGTGACTAGTCAGCAGCTGATATGATCCCCTAACACGCTCACCAAAAATATGTTTGTACAGTTTACTGTCTTTTAAATCCAATAATCCAAAAAGATATTCATGTTTGTTTAGCAAAATGTTAAAAATCCAAAAAGATTTGATTTTTCATCTTATTTTCGACAACAGACGTTGGGAATCTGATGATCAAAGTCTCAGTGCTAAACAAGTTGGGTCATGAGGGTTGGATAAGAAAAAGTTTGTGAAAAGTGTTGGT